>OZ026560.1:2219258-2226758 GCA_964020155.1 Chondrilla cf. caribensis
GTAAAAATGAAGTGTCTGCTTCCATTCAGGACGAAATACGAGCGTCCGAATTTTGATGGCGTCCGAAATAGGAAGCCACGCCCTAAGCCCATTTGTTCTATACATTTGTGTGTTTACTGTAGTGTGCCTACTTGTGTGTGTGCGTGTGTGTGTGTTTGTGTGTATTGTGCGTGCGTGTGTGTGTGTGTGTGTGTGTGTGTGTGTGTGTGTGTGTGTGTGTGTGTGTGTGTGCTTTTCTATGCGCACGCTGTACTGATGAGGGCCAAAAAGCCTGAAACAGTCAGTGCCGTTTTGGCCGTGACTGTCTGCAGCTCGCAATTGTAATGTTGAAAGGGCATCTTTGATGTATGTATGCGTAAGTGTTTTATTGATTATGTTTTCATAAGTTTGTTTGTGTGTGATGTGTGTGTGTTTGTGTGTGTGTGTGTGTGTGTGTGTGTGTGTGTGTGTGTGTGTGTGTGTGTGTGCGTGTGTGTGTGTGATGGAATTCTTCAGTACAGATGCAGTGTATATAATATGTAACATGCATATTTCCATCATCTTCCCCCTTGTAGATAAGACATTTCTACAAATATTGCTACATACTGAATGCAATATAAACATCTGATAATTTCATTTTGTGCTTATACATACATTTTATGCATGCAAATTATTATAATAGAAGACTATGCAAGTATGCCACTCAGGTGTATGCAGTATGTATACTCAAGTGTATTGTATATGCACATATGTACATTAGAGTACATTTTTATAATAATTGTGCAATTTTGAATTTGAGCACAATCTGGTCTATCATGATTTCTCTGTCTATCCCACACCCCACAGACCACTGCGGAGGCTATCATGTCTAACCCAACTGTAGTAGACAAGTAGCTCATTGTACTAATTGTAATATACAGGTTGAGGATGCAATCAAAATGCAAATACTTCCTACTACTTATGCACCTGGTTCCAAAATTATCGTACGTATGCCTATTCTCTTCATGTGCTCTCAGTCTGTAATGTAATACCTCACATCAGCATGAATCTATATGTAGCTCTGATAGGTCTGATAGACTATAATAGACTATAATAGACTATAATAGACTATAATAGACTATAATACTATAATGATATAGTTCATATTCTTTCCAATAATATTGTACTACAATTTGATACTACATTAATACCATACTATTAATATATTTTTTAATGTAAATCCATATAATTACAAATCACACTATACATCCACTATACACTATTAATTGATAGTTAATGATTCCAAATAATACAAAATAGACCTATAAAATTCAATCATAGTCATTTCTGCTGAGTTCTATTATACCACATTATGCCGTTATGAATGAGACCAGGATTGTGTATATCATGTAGCTTTGAGTGATGTTGTATGGAAGGTTGTTTACAGTTTTTCACAATACATACATTGTTTTTGTAACTTAGTGCTGTTGACATAAAAGGGACTGTACCTTGAGAATGTGTGATGAATCATGAGTAGCGTAGGGACTCTTTCCTGGTTGGAAGTTCATTGTCTTCTAGATCTGTTATTCTAGGACTGCAAGTTCACTAAACCACAGACTGAACCCATGCATATTGAATATCCTATGATGTACGTAATACATAGGTCACTCTGTAAACAGCTAGGACTGTTGTTTACCATAGTGATTTTTCCAAAATTTTATTACATTTTATAATTACGTCTGGGATATTTAGGGTTGTTCCGTGATTCATTTTCATAATTTTATATGCTTTGATTGGAAAAAGTGCTGTGATTGAGGATTTGATGACAGTTTGGCGTAGATCGTAGATCTTTTTCTCTGCAGATGTATCATCTTTGTTTTTCAGAGACGCCTTGAATTATGGAAGAATGAAGATATCGAGGAACTTTTGAAATAAAATTAATTGATTAATTGTCCCAGCACTAGTATTTATTGATTTGGATTCATCTTTGATCTCAATGTCTTCAAGGTTTGTCCTGAGCTGGAGAGTATATTTTAATGCCATTACACTAGTACAAGTAGTAATCCTAACACGTGTAACAATTTCCTCATCATATTAAGATGCATACTTGTGTAGTTTTCTCTATTATGCATTCAAATGCTCAGTATAAGGCAAATATGTATCCCTTCCAACACTCACCAGCAGACATAAACACGGAGACTGTTATCATCATGTGTCCGTATCATAAATAATTGTAGATTGAGCCTCTACGAAACTTGATGTAGGTTATTTTCTGCAATTGTCTGATCTATGAAGTGACGTAATAATGTACAGTAGTGTACATATCCTGCAGGCAGAGGGCTTGTATCGACCAATATACGTATTACTTCTGTTCAATCAATTTTCTACATTGGTTACAGTACATATATCCATAGATGTGCAAGGTGTTATGTACATGGTGGTGGTGGTGGTGTGTTTGGGTTATATGTTTCATTCACATCATGATATTATACTAGGACATCTGTAAGCCACACCTTGATAGTTACTTACCTTGATACTTACATATCAATCAGGATACCTGTGACACATTTGTCTTTGGCTCAGAAGACTGCTACTACTATATGGTTGGTTGATTGGACCACTAGGTGATAGTGTGCACTTGTTTTATTGGTTTGTTGGGATCTTTTTCACTCTGGATTAGCCTTCTGTCCAGAGGGCTACTATACTAGGCACCCAGCAATAATGAAATAGTACAAACCTGAAGATGAATGTGGATTGTCACAGTCAGATGATAAGTCCTACGCACATACAGTACACACGAAGATTGTAGAAGATAAGTCTGAAATAAAACAGCAATACAAAAGCTAACAATATACAACATACACTACCCATCAGTGCTGGATTGGGCCATCATGTGATAGCTATTGTATAATAATAACATTCACACATATTATGCAATACAGGATGTGGTATCTAATGAATATCATTGAGATTTCTTATATAATGGTAGCAGGAACAGCTGCCAGCAAGCACTCCAGCAAATCAGAATTTCCCTCGACTCAATTCAACTGATCTTACAAGAAAGCTGTGACGTCTCTTTTCCTTTTCCAGGAGAGGAATTATGGGAGGCCTATTCAAGGTCCTTGTGCTGACAGCTCTGATGCTGTGTAGCACTCTAGCCCAAGACTATACTTCCACAGGACGCTGCTCTGTAAGTTCACTCATGCACCAGAAGTATTTTTGTGTAAATTGCATTTTTGCACTTGCTACGAGAATTATATCTATTACTCTGTGTTGTATTTGTGTTCATGTGTGCGTGTGTGCGTGTGTGTGTCTTTTTGTGTGTGTGCATGTGTGCGTGTGCGCGTGTCTGTGTCTTTTTGTGTGCGCGCATGCGTGTGTGTACATGTGTGTGTGTGTGCGTGTGAATATTGATTCAGTACTACTTATCTCTTGTACACTGTAGGATTTCACAGTATGCTCCTATAGCTATTCATCGAAACAAGTGCACTTTGATGGAGAGGAGACACAGTCTTACAATTTCTCAGCCGAGGTGGACCTGTCCTGCAGATCAAGTTAGTAGTAGTTCATCTGGTTGATGTATAGCTACATTGTTTGTGATCCTTACAGACTGCATTCTGTGTGTAGTGTATTTGAGATTATCAGAATCGGCTGATGTCATTTACATTTGTGTTTTCTTTAGCTGGTACAATTGGTGGTAAGAGCGCCACCATGTACTGTCTCAAAGTCAAAAATGTTGTGACAGACTCTCAACTACTGAATGACCCTGTCAGGTATGTACATTTACATGTGAACGTGTACTGTATGTATGTACGTATGTGCATGCATGCTTGATTGAAGGATGTGTTAGTGAACTGAGTATACACTATACATACAATGGTACATACGTACTTTATAAATGTGTTTTTTACTTGGATACCATATGTTAGGCTATATAACTTGGTTTTATTAGGCTCTTAACCCAGCCATGCTGACATTATGGTAATATACAGTATGTACATGTGCATAGTGTTTAAATACTGTAGTATGTAACACACACTGGTGTTGTCTTGTGCAGTGAGACTGTTAATGCAAATGAACCCGAGGAGCCCATCGAGGAACTTCAGAAACTGATCAACACCACTTTGGAGGATGATGGATCCGGACACACCCGTTTCATCTCTGGAGCTCCCAGTGTGTCTCAACAGCTCTTTGACTGGGGATTCTGCTTTGTGCGGACAGGAGATGGTAGAATTGCCGATGTGATACATTCAGCGAAAGAGAACCCTCAGGTTGTGAACATCAAGAAGGGTATAGTGAGTGCCTTTCAGGCCAACTTCGGGAATGACCTCTCTCGTGAAGAAACGGATGTCAGTGGTTCCCACAGAGCAACCTACAGGTGACCGGCATGTTTGAAAACATCGTCAATTAGATCAATTCACACTAGTCACCAATTTCATAATAAGTACATTCCTTCGCTTCATTCTTGATACTCTCAACTTTGACTTTGTGTACACCTGTAGTTTCAAGAAGTCAGCATCCAGAACAGCCATGTCTTTTAGTCGCTCAGTGAAGAGCAGTGATGTTCGTAGCCTGGCTGGTGTTCCTAGTGGGATGGTGTTGAAAAATTATGAGAGGAAGGATGAAGTCTCCTATGATAACAATATCCTCAAGCGTGCCACTGGAAGTACAACTGTGGTACTCTCCTCATTGGCCGACCAGTCTAGCCGCTCCAAAAGAAAGTCAGTTTATCTCACACACTGTTTGTATGTACACACGTGGTTGTCATGTGCATTGTGATGGAAAATTTGTTCTTCACAATCATAGCGTTTTCTCTTCGAGACGACAAGAAACACTTGACCCAGATGCAGCATCCTACGATGATGCTGTCACTCTTGACGATGATTTCAAGGGAGATGGGACCTATACCCTCGAACGAATAAGGTGTTCTTCACTTAGGGACCTACTTAGTCGTCTCCATAGATCAGTGGATCAGCTCTATTTTGATGAATCTAATCTTGTCAGGGACTCAATTGTGGCTAGAATTGACCCAGGTTCATTCCAGCATGTTATAGTGTATATTCATGCATGTTTGGTGTATATGTACAAGTGAACATAATTGAATGGAAACTTATTTGTCAGTACGTATGTACATATGATATTCAGTTTCCTCACATTGGTATATAGTTGTAATATTGTTGTGAAAATGTGATCTTATTCTCCCACAGTGGCTGTTGATCAGGGAAGAATGTCTCGCATGAGGCGTTCCCTCCCATCCATCCCCGCAGCATTGGAACGTCTCCACAAGGATCCCCAGCAGTACAAACTAGGTTAGTGAACAGCATACACTGAACTAACTGCTATACCCAGTGCATGTTGTGGAGCGGCATATATACGTATAATGTGTGTACTTACTGCTGTGTTTCTATTTGTAGCTAATAGTATTCACGACCTGATATCTCTTGAGAGTGAACACGGTCCCCTGCGTGGACACACCCCTGTGGCCCATGAGGTCCTCTCTTACTTGGACAAGGTGACTTGATGGACCTCCAAACTCACTAATCCAAGCACATGCATCTACTGTAGGTGTGTCTGCTCTTTACCTGTGACATTGTTTACTTGTAGATTGCTAACGGCAAAAAGAAGAACGATGAAGAAATGAGGAAGCTACTTTACTCCATGCTAGCACCAGAAGGTGGAGAGCATGTGCAAAAGGTGATAATATAATGTTGCCAAACTCAGTGGTGCATATATATCTTCAGGCTCTCTGGTGTACTGTATGTGCATATGTGTGCCCTGTACATGTTGAAAGAAGCATTCTTATTGCACTTTACTCATGTGTACACTGCAATATACTCACTGATGTTTACCAGTGTCTGTGACCATAGGCAACATGTGTATAATGACAAGGATTCTTCTGTGTATACTGTGACCCTCACCACATGCTTTGCTACGTACATTACATTGTACATTGAAGTCTCCTGTCCTGGTACATTGTTGTTGTAGAAACTTGTGGACATTCTGGAGAGATTGGATTTAGATGGTGAAAGAAACGCTCTACAGACATATCTTGCCTTCTTGAGGAATGCCAGCTTGGAGACTGCCAAGAGACTGGATAAATTGGCCAAGAAGAACAACGATCCTCTTCTTCTTGTCTTAGGGTCATTGGCCGAGTTTGCTAATGAAGAGGTGAGTACAGTGGTCAGTATACTGACTGATGCCTGACTGTAAGTGCTGTTGTATGTCTGTGAATGAAACATGTATCAAAAGACCAATGGTCTGTATGTAGTTGACTGCATGTCGCCAAGGAAGATATAACCCTGGGGAGGGTCTATTCATATATATATATGTGTGTGTGTAGTCACCCTCTGTTTATTGTACTGCACATATTTGCCCTTCTTCTGTGAAGGTGTCAAGGGATGTTGTGAGGAGATTGGCTAAGCGTATTAACAGTGTCGATTCTACTGATATTGATGTCATCATTCACCTCATCCACGCTCTTGGGAACACTGGGTCACACTACGCCGTGAAGACTCTGATCTACTACCTTTATCACGAGGACATTGATGTCCAGATTGCAGCGATTGAGGCCCTTCGCATGCACACCAGTGACCCAGCTGTCCAGTCCGCCTTCATCCTCCTACTGAAAGGCACCTACCAGGAAGAGGTGAGTGGTCAGTGCAATCCATCACTGGGTTTAGAGTAGGTTTAGAGTAGGTCGATACTGATTTCAAATGTTGATATGATGATATTTGAATCCAAATTGTATTATGGTGTTATTGGTGGTACATTTTGTGGTCATGAATGTTTGTAATACATACAGTGTGTACTTCAGCTAATGTTACGTTATATGTGTACATCAGATTGTGGAAAGCATTGCTCAGACTCTGTTGGCTGGGATCAATGACCACTCTGTCCACCCAGAAGACAAGGGGGATTCTGGTGACCTCAATATGGCCCTAGTAGCAGCCTCTCTTCAGTCCAATAATTCCAAACTGCACGGACTAGTCGAGACTTACCTCGGGAAGGTGGGCACCAAGGAGGCCATAAAGCTCATCGAGGTTCTGATGGAGTATGCCACTTCTGATCCCAGTATGGACAAGTTTGAGTATGATATTGAAGACCAGATCTCTAATAACACCAAGGTAGGTATGTGTGCATGCATGTTTTGTTTGAAGCTTAGAATTGAATCCTCCCCTGTTTACAGTGTGTATTCATGGATAGTATTACATATGGCACCATGAGCTATGATTGGATGTTGTAGTGTTTGTAGACTAAGAATCTGTAGTCTTCATTGCATGATCTGTTGCAGTGTCCTTCTGATCTCTGATATCATCATCCAGCATCCTCGTTATCCATCATTAACATTTTATCATTACAATTGACAATTATGGTGAGAGGGTTGTTTAGAAAGATTACCTCAAGCCTACAACATGATCCTCTGAAATGTTGCATGTACAGTAGCTATGGTTTAAATCAGATGTTGTGTTGTTTTCTTGTTGACAGGTGTCTAGACATCGCCGTGGATCTGACTGGGATGAAGATAACACAAACTATGACATT
>OZ026560.1:2231758-2239258 GCA_964020155.1 Chondrilla cf. caribensis
GCCGCCGCATTAAGATGGTCACAGGAGAGCCTCAGTCGTTTTCCTTCTTGATGCAGAGGCTCTCAGTAGCTGTCCAAACAGGGAATGCTATTTCGGTGTTGGGCTCCCTGTGCTGCCCAGATCTCGGTGACTAGATCCTTGTTATTAGCATTATTTTTTTTTATTATCATATCTTTGTGTGTGTTTGTTTATTATTGCTATTGTTTTCTTTATTGTTGTCATCTCTGTTAAAGAATTATATTTATTATTATTGTAATTATAACATTATTATTGTATCATTATATTATCTCACCTATATGTATTATATATAAGTATTATGCTGCACATAGCAATAATAATTAATATAGTGTATTAATTATAATAATAATAATAATAATATGATTACAAGAAATTAAGCCAAATTAACCCTAAAAACAAATGCTCTATATTAGTGTTACATGCACCTATTATTGAGGCTGCATTACCTCTGAATATGTATATAGCAACAGATATCATCCTAACGAGGTGTCTAGATCTGATAAGGGGCTCTCCTGTCTTACATTTAATATAATGATTAATCATTCAATGATTAATATTATACATAGATATGTGTATATCCCATGGTCACCATGGCCAGTCTCTATACATTCATCCTGTTTGCATACCACTGGCACACACTAAACCATTTTCCCATTCACAATCAATGGCAGTACACCAGTACACACCTTCATGTGCATCCCATGGTCACACATAAACATTTGAACATCGAATGTGTGTTCATACGTGTCTATATAAAGTATAATAGTATGTTTGCATGTTATACATGCATCAGTACAAAGTCTATGAACTAGTTTTTTCTGATAATATCGTGGTTTGAATTTCAGTTGATTGCACATACATGCTGTTCATAATGTTATGATCTGCCATTTGTTCTTAGTTCATGCAATGGTTGATGTGTAGAGATGAGTGTGAGGATACCCTGCATACAAGTTAAGTGTGGTGAAGGTGGCAGTTGGCTGACAATATGAAGAAAGATGTACAAGTGGTATATTTTATACAATGGTGACTGGCTAAGGGTGGATTTGAAGACCTGCTGCTAGGGGGATTGATTGCTTTCTAGTGGTGAGGGTGGTTATGCCTGATTCACTGGCTGGCTCTATTGTTCACTTTTATGTGACAATTTCCAAATGTAACATGTGTGCATGTAGTAAACAGTTTCTAAGGGCTTCTATATAGTGCATAATAATACTTACATACTATTGTGTGTGTATACGTGTAATGAATTTTATGAAATTTGCATTAATTCACAGGAATGTAGTTTTATAATGTTTATTTCTCTCTTTCTGTCTATTCCATTGTCCATCACATGTAGGCAGCAGTACGTGGTGGTATTGAAGTAGTAGGCAACTTTGAGTATCAACTTGAACCAGAAGTGTGCATAAAGCTTGATTTTCAACCATCCATCAGAATTAAACCTTGCATATCCGTCTACCACAGTTGGCCCAACAGCTATGTTGAGATCTATGCCTATTATCAGTTGAGAAAACTCAAAATCAAGTGGCCAGTGAGTAAAAGTGCTTGTACAGCAATGCTGTTCAACCCTCACACACACACACACACACACACAACACACACACACACACACACACACACACACATACACACACACACACACACACACACACACACAACACATACACGCATGCACGCAACACACGTGCACACACACACACACACACACACACACACACACACACACACACACACACACACACACAACACACACACACACACACACAACACACACACGCACACATGCAACACGCACGCACGCACGCACGCACACACACACACACACATACCAACTGGAATATGCTACGTACATGCATAATCTGTACACTATTTTTCTCCAGACATGGAAGAGCTATTTTCATTGGGGTTCCAAGAAGAAGTGGAGTGCTCTCTCCAAGAGGTGGAATCTACCTTATACTGGACGGCGTGTATTGTGGAGTTCTTGTGGTGGAAGTATTGTTTGTGACCCTAACCTGCCACCTCCCACCTCACCAACCACAAAACCAACCACACGTGCCCATCCGACATGGATTTGGACTAGACTATTTTGATACATACAGTGCATACTATCACATATGTACCTATATGTAAATACTCAAGCTTGTATTTATTCTTTTAAGTAGAACTTTCACTGGTGTTTACAAATTTACAGTAGCTGTGTTAATGCATCATGTTTATTATGACATTGTACAAGTTGTATATACAGTATACATACGTATGTTCAGTATGTCCTACATATGTGTTGTATATTGGGACCAAGTGCTGTATCAGTATGTACAGTATGTAAAAAAAACTGGTTAATTTGAAGGATGCAAGCTGTGATTGACGGATTGATGATGAGATATACATACTGTAGCTAGTGGCACTTTATCTCTATCATGTACAATGCATCATTTTCATATCAAATTACCTCAATAGTAGGATATTATTCGATATTATAGATATCATATATTTGTTGTTACACTTGGAAAGTATGATATTCTACTTCCCGTCTTCATTGGAATGGTGACTTGTGTGCACACCCCCCACACATACACACGTGTATACTGAACATGTATGTGTATACCATGCACACACAGCTGTATTGTGCATGCACCACACACACACACACACACACACACACACACACACACACACACACACACACAAGTAATATGAAAAGTAATAGGGGCCTATATAAGCATCTTTAGTAGCACATCATAACAGCATTCATGATCTATACATATCATACCTTTAGCATGTACGTATGTATGTACACTCTACATAGAATACTATGGGTGTTGGTCATATCATGACAACAGTATCACACTTTACCTACGTATATACCATTTGACATGTTATGCAATTTGATAGTCATTTGAACGATATCCTAGTAACATGCTATTACTATGTGGACATTACAGTTCATGTGAATTTAATTCGGCTATTGTATGCTGTAAAGAAAACATTCACATCCTGACTAGAACAACATATTCCTGTTGGTGTACATATTATTGTTATGTTTTCAAAACAGTATTCATACATATGTACGTAGGAATACTTACAGTGATATGTTTACTTTGTTAGGATATCCTAACCATATTATACTGCTTACATAAGTGCATCCATAGAAATGATGTTGATAATAGATAGAGGATGTTTAGACTGAGAGAAGCATCACACCAACAGAGGTGTTTACCTACAAGTGGATATAGCTGAGTAATTCATCAGTTTGTTTGTTGCACGAAAGAAACTTATGGTGATAACATGCCATTCAATTTACTGGACATTACTAAGTATTTAATTGTCAATTAATATGTACACTCACCCTTGTGCGTATATTGTATGCTGTAAAGCAAGCATTCACATCCTGAATGAAATAGCACAAAACTGAAGATTTAAGATAAATATGGATTGCCACAGATATGATGAATCCTACGTACATGGAGTACACACGAAGATTGTAGGAGATAAGTCTGGAATAAACAGAAATATGAAAGCTAACAATACACTACCCATCGTTGGTGGAGTGGCCAGCAGGTCATAGTTGTTGTAGACTATAACATTCACACATATTATGCAATACAGGATGTGATATCTAATGAATATCATTATGACTTCTTATATAATGGTGCCTGGAACAGCTGCCAGCAAGCACTCCAGCAAATCAGAATTTCCCTCAACTCAATTCAACTGATCTTACAAGAAAGCTAAGACGTCTCTTTTCCTTTTCCAGGAGAGGAATTATGGGAGACCTATTCAAGGTCCTTGTGCTGACAGCTCTGATGCTGTGTAGCACTCTAGCTCAAGACTATACTTCCACAGGACGCTGCTCTGTAAGTTCACTCATGCACCAAAAGTATTTTCTGTGTGAATTGCATTTTTATACTAGCTAGGGAATTATATCTATTTTATGTATGTGTGTTTGCGTACATGTGTGTGTGTGCGTACGTGTGTGTGTGTGTGTGTGTGTGTGTGTGTGTGTGTGTGTGTGTGTGTGTGTGTGTGTGTGTGTGTGTGTGTCTACATGTTATACACATACATGTTCAGTATACACATGTAATAGTGATTCAGTACTACTTATCTCTTGCACACTGTAGGATTTCACAGTATGCTCCTATAGCTATTCCTCAAAACAAGTGCACTTTGATGGAGAGGAGACACAGTCTTACAATTTCTCAGCCGAGGTGGATCTGTCCTGCAGATCAAGTTAGTAGTACCTGGTTGGTGTATTGTTTGTGATCCTTACAGACTGCATCCTGTGTGTAGTGTATTTGAGATTAACAGGATCTGCTGATGTCATTTACATTTGTATTTCCTTTAGCTGGTACAATTGGTGGTAAGAGCGCCACCATGTACTGTCTCAAAGTCAGAAATGTTGTGACAGATTCTCAACTACTGAATGACCCTGTCAGGTATGTACATTTACATGTGAACGTGTACTGTATGTACGTATGTGCATGCATGCTTGATTGAAGGATGTGTTAGTGATCTGAGTATACACTATATATATTATACAGTATGTACATGTGCATAGTGTTTACATACTGTAGTATGTAGCACACACTGGTGTTGTCTTGTGCAGTGAGACTGTTAATGCTAATGAAACCGAGGAGCCCATTGAGGAACTTCAGAAACTGATCAACACCACTTTGGAGGATGATGGGTCCGGACACACCCGTTTCATCTCTGGAGCTCCCAGTGTGTCTCAACAGCTCTTCGACTGGGGATTCTGCTTTGTGCGGACAGGAGATGGTAGAATTGCCAATGTGATACATTCAGCGAAAGAGAACCCTCAGGTTGTGAACATCAAGAAGGGTATAGTGAGTGCCTTTCAGGCCAACTTCGGGAATGACCTCTCTCGTGAAGAAACGGATGTCAGTGGTTCCCACAGAGCAACCTACAGGTGACCGGCATGTTTGAGAACATTGTCAATTAGATCAATTCACACCAGTTGCCAATTTTATAATAAGTATATTCCTTTGCTACATTCTCGATACCCATAACTTTGACTTTGTGTACACCTGTAGTTTCAAGAAGTCAGCATCCAGAACAGCCATGTCTTTCAGTCGCTCAGTGAAGAGCAGTGATGTTCGCAGCCTGGCTGGTGTTCCTAGTGGGATGGTGTTGAGAACCTATGAGAGGAAGGATGAAGTCTCCTATGATAAGAATATCCTCCAGCGTGCCACCGGAAGTACCACTGTGGTACTCTCCTCATTGGCCGACCAGTCTAGCCGCTCCAAAAGAGAGTCAGTTTATCTCACACACTGTTTGTATGTACACACGTGGTTGTCGTGTGCATTGTGACAGAGAATTTGTTCTTCACAATCATAGCATTTTTGCTTCGAGACGACAAGAAACACTTGACCCTGATGCAGCATCCTACGATGATGCTGTCACTCTTGACGATGATTTCAAGGGAGATGGGACCTATACCCTCGAACGAATAAGGTGTTCTTCACTTAGGGACCTACTTAGTCGTCTTCATAGATCAGTGGATCAGCTCTATTTTGATGAATCTAATCTTGTCAAGGACTCAATTGTGGCTAGAATTGACCCAGGTTCATTCCAGCATGTTATAGTGTATATTCATGCATGTTTGGTGTATATGTACAAGTGAACATAATTGAATGGAGACTTGTTTGTCAGTACGTATGTACATATGATATTCAGTTTCCTCACATTGGTGTATAGTTGTAATATTGTTGTGAAAATGTGATCTTATTCTCCCACAGTGGCTGTTGATCAGGGAAGAATGTCTCGCATAAGGCGTTCCCTCCCATCCATCCCTGCAGCATTGGAACGTCTCCACAAGGATCCCCAGCAGTACAAACTAGGTTAGTGAACAGCATACACTGAACTGACTGCCATACCCAGTGGATGTTGTGGAGCAGCATATGTATTGTGTGTGTACTAACTGCTGTGTTTCTATTTGTAGCTAATAGTATTCACGACCTGATATCTCTTGAGAGTGAACACGGTCCCCTGCGTGGACACACCCCTGTGGCCCATGAGGTCCTCTCTTACTTGGACAAGGTGACTTGATGGACCTCCAAACTCACTAATCCAAGCACATGCATCTACTGTAGGTGTGTTTGCTCTTTACCTGTGACATTGTTTACTTGTAGATTGCTAATGGCAAAAAGAAGAATGATGAAGAAATGAGAAAGCTACTTTACTCCATGCTAGCACCAGAAGGTGGAGAGCATGTGCAAAAGGTGATAATACTGTTGACAAACTCAGTGGTGCATGTATATCTTCAGGCTCTCTGGTGTACTGTATGTGCATATGTGTGCCCTGTACATGTTGAAAGAAGTATTCTTATTGCACTTTACTCATGTGTACACTGCAATATACTCACTGATGTTTACCAGTGTCTGTGACCATAGGCAACATGTGTATAATGACGAGGATTCTTCTGTGTATACTGTGACCCTCACCACATGCTTTGCTATGTACATTACACTGTACATTGAAGTCTTCTGTCCTGGTACATTGTTGTTGTAGAAACTTGTGGACATTCTGGAGAGATTGGATTTAGATGGTGAAAGAAATGCTCTACAGACATATCTTGCCTTCTTGAGGAATGCCAGCTTGGAGACTGCCAAGAGACTGGATAAATTGGCCAAGAAGAACAACGATCCTCTTCTTCTTGTCTTAGGGTCATTGGCCGAGTTTGCTAATGAAGAGGTGAGTACAGTGGTCAGTATACTGACTGATGCCTGACTGTAAGTGCTGTTGTATGTCTGTGAATGAAACAAGTATCAAAAGACCAATGGTCTGTATGTAGTTGACTGCATGTTGCCAAGAAAGATATAACCCTGGGGGAGGGTCTATTCATATATATGTGTAGTCACCTTCTGTTTATTGTACTGCACATATTTGCCCTTCTTCTGTGAAGGTGTCAAGGGATGTTGTGAGGAGATTGGCTAAGCGTATTAACAGTGTCGATTCTACTGATATTGATGTCATCATTCACCTCATCCACGCTCTTGGGAACACTGGGTCACACTACGCTGTGAAGACTCTGATCTACTACCTTTATCACGAGGACATTGATGTCCAGATTGCATCAATTGAGGCCCTTCGCATGCACACCAGTGACCCAGCTGTCCAGTCCGCCTTCAAATACATTCTTCTACTGGAAGGCACCTACCAGGAAGAGGTGAGTGGTCAGTGCAGTCCATCACTGGGTTTAGAGTAGGTCGAGGTGAGGGGTCATTGTACTTGATTGTTGGGTTTACAGTAGGTGGATACTGATGTCAAACATTAATGTCATAGAACATTCCAAATTGTATTGTGGTGTTATTGGTGGTACATTTGTGGTCATGAATTTTTGTAATACATACAGTGTGTACTTCAGCTAATGTTACGTTATATGTGTACATCAGATTGTGGAAAGCATTGCTCAGACTCTGTTGGCTGGGATCAATGACCACTCTGTGCACCCGGAAGACAAGGGGGATTCTG
>OZ026560.1:2244258-2279258 GCA_964020155.1 Chondrilla cf. caribensis
TGTGTGTGTGTGTGTGTGTGTGTGTGTGTGTGTGTGTGTGTGTGTGTGTGTGTGTGTGTGTGTGTCACTGTGTGTGTGTGTGTGTGTGTGTGTGTGTGTGTGTGTGTGTGTGTGTGTGTGTGTGTGTGTGTGTGTGTGTGTGTGTCACTGTGTGTGTGTGTGTGTGTGTGTGTGTGTGTCACTGTGTGTGTGTGTGTGATCTATGTGAAGATTGTTGGAAAGACCTTGATGAACCAGGCAGAACACTCTCTCTACAAGGTGGAATCTACCTTATACTGAACGCCATGTATTGTGGAGCTCTTGTGGTGGAAGTATTATTTGTGATCCTAACCTGCCACCTCCCCCCTCACCAACCACCACACCAACTATGTCTGACAACTAGTGTCTCAAACAGTCAGCATCCGATTAAACTTGTGCCTCAGCCAATTGACCTCTGGCTTTGATATCACTAGTCAAGGTCAGGAAAAGGTTGAATTGAAATATTTTCAAACTTAGAATACTCTTCAGCTTATAAATGTGATTCACTTATCTTTATAACATCATATATACGCATTTATCAATAATTACGTATTTGAAGATGTACATTATCATACTGCTTACATCCATCACTCACAAAATATAGTTATCAATCCCCAAGGGGTATCAACAATTACTTTGCTATTCATGTCCTACATATATGCATACTTTACATATTTACATACGTACACGTACTGTACAGTACATTGATAGTCCTTCTACTTCGTTATATATGCAGTAATGGTTTATAGTATGTTGAATTGATTGTGGTTAATCACTGACAGTGGGTAAGTTGCATTGATAAGTTTGAGGCAAAAGTGAGTCAACTGATCAGTGCTTTGAAGAGCAATGGAGTCCATCCCACTGGAGTGGAGACAGAGAAGAAAGTGGGATATTCAATGACGCACAGCAAGACTCCTTCTGTGAGTGCACATTTACTGTATACTGTACGTATGTATCTAGTGTACTTGGGTGTGTCTACCTAGTATACTTGAGTGTGTAAATGTAGTGTACTCGGGTGAGTGTGTTATGCTCTTGATAAAGATGATGGAGAATCTTGATACTCAAAATGGTCCGTACTGTATATACACCAGTGGTATGACTGTGTTCAGAGTTGTAGTTTCCCACACATGTAATGTATATGTCACTGTGTTGGTTGGTAGTAAATAGACTGTGCATGTCCATTCAGTCTCTTCTAGTGTTTATTCAGACACTTAAATATGTCCCTCACCAGGTGTAGACATCCATGGGGGTGGCTACATGAACTATGTGTGTACATATAGGATTACATGCATATGCTCATGTGTAGATCAGTATAATATACCTGCTATAGTATATGCATGTTAGCACTGAACACATACAACATCTCTACACTGTATGTAGTACGTATGTACTTTGCCTCACTCCCCCTTCCTTTCGTACAGGAGCTGTTGCATTCTTCCTCTTCACTGGGTCATAGCAGAACTTGGGATGACATGTCAGAGGAGATGGACAAGTGGAAGACAACTGTTGAACTCTTGTTGCAAGGAATGGACAAGAGACTGTCACAACTTGAAGACAAGCTCAAGGAATTAGACAAAAGTTATAAACAGAGCTGACCTTTTGTCTTCCATGTGTGAATTAATCCAAGAATACGACAAAGTGTATGTATTTCACATTGTGTTAGTGGTGTGTTGTGTGTTAGAATAGCTTTATTTTCAAGCTTCTGTATTGATACGTACAGTACATACTATCACATGTGTAACTATAAGTAAACACTCAAGCATATATACATATAACCTTTATAGTAGAACTTTCACTGGTGTTAACAGAATTTACAGTAGCTATGTTAATGCATCATGTCTAATATGTACAAGTTGTATATATGGTGTACATATGTTCAGAATGACCTATATACATATGTGTTGTATGTATTGGTGGGACCAAGGATGTTGTATCAGTATGTACGTGAAAAAGTGATTTATTCTAATTTAGAGGATGCAACACACAGCATATATACGTATATATAACCTTACAGTACACACACACACGCACGCACGCACGCACGCACGCACACACACACACACACACACATGCACACACACACGTGCGCACACACACAAGTAATAGAATCACAAACATTTTTAGTGGCACAATCATAACAGCATTTAATAAACTATACATAGCATGCCTCCAGCATGTATATATGTGCAATCTACATAGAATAATATTGGTATTGACTGGTACACACATATATACTATCATGACAACGGTGTCACACCTTAAACCCACACATTTCAACATGTCATGCAAATTGATAGTCATTTGAACGATATCCTAGTAACATGCTATTACTATGTGGACATTACAGTTCATGTGAATTTAATTCGGCTATTGTATGCTGTAAAGAAAACATTCACATCCTGACTAGAACAACATATTCCTGTTGGTGTACATATTATTGTTATGTTTTCAAAACAGTATCCATACATATGTACGTAGGAATACTTACAGTGATATGTTTACTTTGTTATGATATGCTAACCATATTATACTGCTTACATAAATGCATCCATAGAAATGATGTTGATAATAGATACAGGGTGTTTAGACTGAGAGAATCATCACACCAACAGAGGTGTTTACCTACAAGTGGCTACAGCTGAGTAATTCATCAGTTTGTTTGTGATGCCTGAGAAACTGAAGGTATGTTGAAATAGCTCCAGGACAACAGAAAGTACTGTGGCTAAGAATAGGTTCCTGTTTTCCTCACATTGCTGATTTATAATCAAGTGCACACACACACATGTATGAGTGCGTACACAATGCACACTGTACATGCACATGCATAGACGCAATACAGTATGTATGTCAATGTTGTTACTACAGCCGATAACATGGTAACAAGTTATGTATGTACTGTATACATACATAACATACATGTGCTATGTTAAATTTCAGTAATAGAGAATTACACACACACACACACACACACACACACACACACACACACACACACACACACACACACACACACACACACACACACACACACACACACACACACATGTGCACACACACGGACACACACACACACACAGGCACAGACAGGCACACACACATGCACACATGCACACATATGAACAATATTGATCTATACAGTGTATACTTTGAACATGTATGTTTGTATATCCAGTATGCATAGGAATATAATGGTTTGTACATATTGCCATGACAACAGTATCACACAGTACACCTACACATTTCAACACAGTCTTAGCATTCTGTCATGTCAAAATAGTCCTCTTAGATGATATGCTAACATGCATTTTAATTTGCTAGACATTACACTTTAATTGCCAATACACTCACCCTTGTACATTGTATGCTGTAATCATAATCAGTGTCCATACATATGTAGGAATATGTACAGTGGTATGATTGCTTTGATAGGTTTGAAACTCTAACCATATTATACTGTTTACGTGAACGCATCCATAGAAATGATATTGAAGATACAAGTACATAGGTGGAGGATGTTTGGGCTGTGAGAAGCATCACAACAGCAGAGGTGTATACCTACAAGTGATGGCTGCACCTGAGTAATCAATTTTGTTTGATTATTGTGTGGGAGAAACTGATTGTATACGTATATATCGAAGTAGATCCAGGACTAGTACTATGGCCAAGAATATATAGGTTTCTGTTTTCACCTGAATGATGATTTATGATTGTATGCATAATATGCAGATGCATAAATGCCTGCACCACATTGACTGGTATGTGTATTGTAGTGTGAACATGTGAAAAACAGTAATCCCAGCCTGAGACTGATTATCATGCGCAGATAGGTACGTAGGTTCATACATACATACGTACATATGTAAAGTTAACCTGGGTTTAATTGCAGAGAGTGCTAATCACTGTGTATGCATTGTTGTATGTTCAGTAGTCCTTTACATCTCACATGTACGTATGTACAGTACAGTTTTAGTCCTACAGTATACGTATTATATGACTATATCCTTTAGGTCTATAGTCTATAGAGTCCGATATGCATACTTGACATACGTACATGCATATGTACATACGTATATGTACTGTACAGTACATTGATAGTCCATTTGTACTGTGTTATATACGTACGTATGCAGTAATGGTTAAGTACACATACGTATGCTGAATTGATTGTGGTTATCACTGACAGTGTGTTAGTTGTGTTGATGAAAGTCAGTTTGAGGCAAAAGTGAGTCCACTGATCAGTGCTTTGAAGAGCAATGGAGTCCATCCCACTGGAGTGGACACAGAGAAGAAAGTGGAATATTCAATGAAGCACAGCAAGACTCCTTCTGTGAGTGCACATTTACTGTATACTGTACGTATCTAGTGTACTTGGGTGTGTATTATGTATATCTAATGTACTTGTACGTATATCTAGTATACCTGGGTGTGTAAGTCTATTGTACTTGGACAAGTGTACTCCGCTCATTATAAGCATGATAGAGAATGCTAATACTCAGAATGGTCCGTACTGTATATACACCTATTATATGACTGTGTTCAGAGTTGTAGTTTCCTACAAATGTAATATTTCTGGGTTGGTTGGTAGCAAATAGATTGTGCATGTCCATTCAATCTCTTCTATTGTTTATTCAGACACTTAAATATGTCCCTCACCAGGTGTAGAACATACATTGGGATGGTTACATGTACTGAGTGTACATATGTCCCTCCTTAATTGCAAGTGTGACTGTATAGTTGCACATCCCGTTTGGAAGGAACATAGCTAGCTTTTGTGTCATGGTAGACAGGTAGATCAAAGAAAAAAGGTGGTTTATAAAACCTCTACAGCACACTTGCAGTTACCAATACAGCACACTTGCAATCAACAACATGTACACAAACAACCTATTCCTGTTTGTGTACATGTTGTTGTTATGTTTTCAAGTACAGTATCCATACATACGTACATATGTAGGAATACATACAATGGTATGTTTACTGTGGGAGGAAACCCTAATCATACACTGTTTACATGAATACATCCATAGAAATGATGTTGAAAATAGCTGGAGGTTGTTTGGACTCTGAGAAACATTACGACAGCAGAGGTGCATACCTACAAGTGGTGGCTACAGCTGAGTAATCAATTAGTTTGTTTCTTACCTGGGAGAAACTGATGGCATGTTAAAGTATGTATCTCCAGGGCTATAGCTATTACTGTGGCTTAGAATAGAAAGTTCCTGTTTTCCTCATCTTGGTGATTTATAATTACATACATACACACACGCATGAGTGTGTACACAGTGCACACTGGTAGGTATTGTACAAGCACATTCATACACACAATATGTATGTCAATGTTGTTCCACAGTTGATAACAAGGTAACAAGTTACGTATGTATGTACGTACGTACGTGTACAACCTATATTAAATTTTAGGAATAGAGACTTACTGTCAAGTACTCAACCTTGCATTATGCTTTTGCTTTTACATCCTAACTGTGACATGATGTTCCTGTCAGTGCGCAACAGAATCTGATGTAGAACTAAGTCTTAATTATGTCAAGGAAGTCTTATCCATATTACACAATCATGCATACATACAAATGATTTCAAAACTTGATCTATCAAGTTCAAGGATTAGTTATTAGATTGTTAGGAGCATCCCAGCAACCTACAGAGGTGTATGTACACCTACAAGTGGCTACAGCGGAGTAATACATTAGTTTGTTGCACTTACAAGAAACAGACACCTTTTGTTGTATCTTGATATGAAAAATGGAAGCAGGGTCAAGCAAATGTGGAGCAGCCAAAACGGCCCCACACACTTCAGCTCTGATGCCTATGTTATCATCAACTAACGTTATATCTGGTAATGTTGCTTATAGTACAGCTATGTATTGCAATTAACAAGTGTGTAACTGAGTAATTGTCATTCACAATACACATACAGACAACTTTGCCAAAGATAGACTGACCAGCAGACTGACACTGGACACATAGATTACTATCCTACAAAATCCATTATTATTAAATCATTCAATATAGCACACAACATATAGTTCATACACACATACACGTACATACCTTTCCACATACATATACAGGGTGAAATAGAGTTGAATGTATTTAATTCACATGTTAATGACAGTATTATGTACTTCCCACTAATAAAACACATTATTTTTTATACAATGGGACATACAGTGCATACTGGGCATATAGACATGTATATACTTATCACATATGACTACAGTCACTGTGGCTTCAAGTAGTCAAAATAATCAATAGATTGTAGTCAGTAAGATCTTATAAAAGGGGCAAGTGTTACATTTTCTTTGCCACTAAAGTCACTGTTGACTGCATCTGTACACATTCAGCAGATGATCAGTTAAGATGCTGTTGGCTGCTCTTGTATTTGGTGTTCTCTTCTCCAGTGGGTATGTGAGCTCTCTGACTTTGGAGAACTTCTTTGGATACCCCTTTGGACAGAATTACAGCTACCAAGTGTTTCCACCACGTCATGATCATGTGAGGGGAGTCTCCATTCCTGTACCCTTTCCATACTTTGGGAGGACCTTCAATCATACCAATGTGAGTCAAACCTGATCTGGTCTGAACAAATGATGTTGACAGCTTTAGGTTATAATTATGTAATTGAGTTTTGCATTCTATTCTCATGCACACTGTTAGATCGATGACAGTGGATATGTGTCTTTCCTGAACCTACCGAGGAACACCACACTGGGTACTCCCTACACACCTCGAGACTTTCCATTCACGATCACTGGCTCTGCTAGAGACTGGTCACCAATTGTAGCTGTTTACTGGGCTGATGTTAGTACAAGACATTCTGGATTGATCTCCTATAAAACTATCACTGCCAATACTGATGAAGCACTGATTAATAAAATCAGCACTTACATTGGAGCCAATCTACCAAGTATGCGAGGATATCAAGCAACTTGGGCTTTGATTATAACTTGGGACCATGTGGGATATGTTACTACTGTCAGGGATGACAAGGTGAATATTAATGATTTACACATTTCATTAGTGTCATTTGAATGTGGCCTGCAACTTGATTAAGGTGATAATAAACATCTGTAATGAACTAGATGCTATACAGTGTGTGTGTGAAATCTTGTTAACTTATTGCTTTAGGTATGTCCTGTTGTGAGAGTATGTACACACTGTATATAAACCTTGCCATGCCATCTGCTGCTTTGGAGTATTAGCATGCCTTCAATAATAGTATAACGTGTAAGCCCACATGCACCGTCACCACTCTTATTCATGTACATTATAATAATTATGGTGGTTACCTGGTAAATTACTTATAACTAATTTCATTACAATTTGTTGCAGTTTAACACATTTCAGATGGTGATATCAACAAATGGAATGAGATCAGCTGCTATATTCCTTTATGCTGAAAATGGTATAAACTGGGTAACAAGTGATGATGACAATGGTACTAGTGGCTTTGGAGGTGACCGTGCCATTGCTGGTTACAATGTTGGAGATGGTGTACACTATTACAAGCTTCCTGGGTCTCGAACAGATGACATGGAATTCCTTGATAATATTCCTGGTAATACCGGGAGGAATGGAGAGTGGGTGTTTCGGTTGGATGTCAGTGAACCTGTTACCATCGGATGTCAAACAAGTGGTGAGTATTTTGACATGGGAAGAGTCTAACCTGTAGTGATGGTAATAATATGCTCCTATCTCCTCCGAAGGGATATTGTCCATCTTCCCAACTGCTGGCAATGTACTTGGAGGTACTCCTGTGGTGGTCTCTGGACCTTGTATACCAGATCCCGGTGAGATTGAGTGCATTTTTGGGGACCAGTCAACCAAGGGCAAGTCCCTCTCTAATCAGACTGCATTTCTGTGTACAACACCTGAACTGCGACTAATTGGAAGGATTCCATTCTCAATTGTGGTACATCGCAAGAATGGTGAGACGTTCAGGGGATACACTTCATTCCAATCAGGTACAGTTTGCTATCATGATGATATCTGAGAGAGATTCAGTGTATGGACAATGTGCAGATTCACATACAGTGGAACCTTCTTAATCTGACATCCTTGTAATCTGACCATATTATGAAACACAGTCATTAAAAGCTAAACTATAAATGCCTATGATCCAACAACCATTGTAATCTGAAATGCTATTTATTGTTCAAGGAGTGCTGGATTATTTACGTTTTGCTGTACTTTGCATTAGTGTATGTTGATGCACAATAAATATTTCCTCATTCACATATACATATTTATTCATGTATGTATATAGTGTCATTTGATCGTGGACATGAAGTGGATGTCATGCGTAGCGATCTTCGATTTGATTCTAAATCGTTTGATATCAAATGGAACAAGAATATTTTACCTTTTGAGCCTCCCGAAAACTACGAGGTAGAAATCTATCTGTTTGAGCTCAACACCAATGATGGGACTCTGTCAGGTCCAGTGAATGTGGCCAAAGGTGTTAACAACACTGGTGAAACTACAGTTCGAGTTCCCAGCCTCCAGAATGCAAAGTCACTCATAGTACCTGTACTATTGAAGGTTGTACCTTCTGATAAATCCAACCGAAGAAGAAGACAGATCAACTTGGATCCAAGAAAGAGCACTGGTGTGTGGTCTGGACTCTTCTTTGGTTCCAGCGATGGCTTCAGTGTACAGATACTGAGAAAAGAGTGTGACAAGTGGTTCCGCAGTCAGTCCGATGGTGGAGAACTACTGAGAGACACCATTCCCTGTCCCCCCACTCTTGCTCAGGCAAGACTTCCCAACAGTGGTCTAATGGAAGTAAACATGGAATCAGTCTTTCAAGCAACACAGTATGGTAAGCAGTTCCAGCTGTATCGCCATCCTAACACAGAAACGTGCTTCCAACAAAGAACCTTGCAAAGGTACGTTATACCTGTTTTACTAACCTGTATAATATAGTACATAAATACCTGAATGTATTTGCTATAATGTGCTATACTAGTGATACCAGTACATCTGGACAAGAGTGTTGCTATGATACTGAAGGTGGCCTTGTTGTTGGTCCACCAGGAGGGGGGAATGTGAACAAGCAGGCTCCACTGGACTTCATGAGCAGTGTGAAGCACATTGTGGAAGACTTCATTCCCTACCTCCAGTGCTGCAAGGCCGGCACCTACTCACAATGTAATAAGTTCTATGAAAAGAGACCTTCTGATGATGGGAGGAGATATCAACCCCCACCTCCTGGTATGTACCTATGTATACTATGTGGTGCTAGCTTCAACTATTAATTGCATAGTCACATACAGGGAATACATCCTGTACGTATCTGAATAGAGGTTATGCATATGACGTCACAAATTGAATGTCGGCCAATTTTGAATACATAATGGTGTTCATTTACGTATGTATGTATATGCAGTACATGCATACTTGTATTGTATTCTTGTATGGTACATGTATTATATACAGTATGTATCTTCACATTTCACTATAGCATGTATCTATGGTGACCCACATATTGTAACATTGGATGGACACAAGTACACCTTCAATGGCAAGGGAGAGTTCACAATGATACAGACAGAGGATGACGTGTTCACCCTACAGGGAAGAATGTTCGAGGCTACCAATACAAGTGGCTCCAAAGTACCTGCAACTGTGTTTTCTGCTCTTGCTGCTAAAGCATGGAATTCAGACACAATACAAGTAGGTTTCATACAATTTGGTAGCCTCTGTATGCTAACTTCCTACTCATGTGTTCTTTCATATATGTGTGTACTGTACTACGTTGTAATTATTACATATTAATTTTTAAAATGTATTTGTACTTTCAAACTGACGAAATTATATTTATGTGATAAGTCCCTATATCCCCATTTCTTGTAAACAGATAGAGTTGGCAGAGATAGGACTAAGAGCACTTGTGAATGGGGAGGAAGTCAACTTTGGTGATAGTCAGCAGAATGCATTTAATAATGTGACAATCACTGATCTTGGGAATCAAACCATGTCCGCTGTTTTCACTAGTGGTCCATATGTCGAGGTCAAAGTGCAGAACGGAATCATATCAGTGGTGGTAGTGTCTCTCCCTGTCTCAATGCAAGACAAAACCAAGGGGCTCATGGGGAACTACAATGGGAACATCTCGGATGACTTGGAACCTAACAACAATGCATCTCCCCTCTCCCTGAGTGCTTCACTCCAACATATTCATGAGAAGTTTGGAATCACATGTACGTAAGAATAGTGTACACACTACGTATCCCCCATCACACCTCCCATTAAGAACTGTGCGTGGAAAGTTATTTGGGGACTTGCTGTGGGTGGTATTGTTGTTACTTGATCCTACATTCTGCAATGGAATGTTTGTCTTTGATATGCTGTAGGAAATTGGATTCAATTGTGCCACTTAAGGCTCTGTTGAATATGCATATTCTTCACTTACATGCATGTGGTGATGATATTTGTAATTATTGTAGGGATCATCAATACATCAAACAACAGTCTGTTTACCTATAGAAGCAATGATTCTTGGAGTGACTTCTACCACCCCGATTTTACTCCATTGTTTGAAGCCGTGTTTGATGACAGCTCATTGAAAAACACCACTTATAAGATATGCAAAGACGATCTGTTCTGCATCTTCGACATCGCAGCTACCCTAAAGACAGAAATTGGAATGGCTACCCTTCAAGGAACCCAAGATTTAGAGATGATTGTGGAAATGTCTAAACCAGGTTTGTCTCCATGTAGTTCTGCATGTATATGCATCACAAAAACAGTAAAGAATTATACTGAAGTGTGTTGTGTGTGTACATGATTACATAGCCATTCAACACAGTTTCAATTGCATTTATGAAGAACCCAATATGGAAATACAGATTAATACTGTATTGTGTATGTATGTGCATATGCACCTACGTATGTATTATGTGGTACAGTTTATGTACGTACCTGCTGCTTCAGTTGTCTGTGATCCTACCTGTGACCATGGAGTCTGCATCAGCACCAACTCTTGTAATTGTGCTGCCGGGTATTCTGGTCCAACGTGCAGTGTGCCTGGTGAGTTCATGCACCAAACAGTGGGTAGTGTATATTTATGTATTACTATGGATAACCATGTAATGTGTTACAGCTATGTATGTATACACACTATGTCTCAAAGAATGAGTCATTGTGTTTGTAGCTGTGAAGTTATGCATTGTGTGTTTGCTGTACACTTGGTTTCATGTGAATAGTGTTTGTAATATTGTTGGTGCGTTTTATATTTATCTTAACTAATTAACCATGGCTTTTCTCACATAAAAAATACATGGATTGAATTAACCAATGTGAAAAATGGGGTTTTGAGTCCGTAGACAGAAGGTCAGGTTAACTGATTGATGTTAATTAACACCTATCATGGACATTGACAGATAGCTATAGGAACATTTAATTTAGTTCAATAGGCAGACCATGGCACTTCTTGGTCCACCAATCATGTACACCTGATCATACTCTGATTGTGGGATGTATGTACGGTATGTACATATGCAGACGTCCAACCTTGTGAAGACAACATCTGCCTACATGGTGGTAACTGTACACAAGCAGTACTCACTACAACCTGTGACTGTCCTGAAGGCTTCAGTGGCACTCTTTGTGAGAATAGTAAGTCCAATCATTGATGCAGTACTGTGAATGGCTTCCTTAATAACACACATAGTTATGTACTAGGACTTGTGTTATTGCATGTGTTTCACACCAGTTATATGTACAATCTAATTAGTATTCAGTAGTGTGTAATGTATCCTCTACTGTTGGCAGAACTGCATTGCTATGTACACTACATATGTACAACACATGTACTGTGTTTCATATAACTAAATGTGTTGTTTCACATGGATTATGTTGTTGAATAGCATTCTAATCCCACCCCCAACATCTGTAAAATTAATAATAATTAATAATAATTGAAAAACTGTGTCAATAGCTTTCAATGATATTGTCTTAATTGCCTTTAGTACAAATACAACCCGAGGTGACAATAATACATACCTTCACACTGGGATATGTGTTGAGGTGGACTGTACCAGAAGATCACACCCATCAAGTGAATGCATTCCAGATCAGCACTTACCGAATTGAGGGCAGTAAGGAGGAACTTGTTGAGCGAGTTGAATTGTTTCGTGCAGTTAGAGCATATGCTTTCCACAATCGGAAGCCAAATGGAAGGTATCGCTCTGAAGTACGTGCCAAAGTTGGTGACCAGTATGGCCCACCGGGAGTGATTGAGACTTAATGATAATGTTTTGAGGGGGTGAAATTAAAGAAAACATCTAATATTATCATCAAATTAATGTATCCAAACTGTGAAATCATACACTCACTATACTTTGGTATGAACACACTGTATTGAACTATCTATATACAATGAATAATCAAAATCTACACTACATGTGTGTTAGTATGCATGACCACACATGATCAAGTAGAAGAAACATATTCAACATTCAGTTTATACCTGGTCATCTGTAGCCAGCTAGTATACAGTATAAGGGTATCATGTTGATTAATTACATTTTTCACAAGCATAGTGTAGTACTCAGGTAGTATACAAATTGTAGTATAATATGATATCACACAGTATTATATTGGTCTTTCTGATATACATATCGTAGACCTTCGTGAATTCATTGTGCAATATTAGCATCACTAGTGGCTATAACATTATGTACGTATGGTATTGTGAGAATAGTAAGTCTCTAATGCAGTACTATGAGTGGCTTCCTTAATAACACACATAGTTATGTACTAGGACATGTGTTATTGTGTTTCACACCAGTTATATGTACAATCTAATTAGTATTCAGTAGTGTGTAGTGTATCCTCTACTGTAGGCAGAACTGTATTGCTATTACATCTGTACAATTTATGATAAATAATAACAATTGACAAACTGTTATCAGGAGATCAGGACTTGGAATGGACGATGATCCAGGGACAACCCTGCAATAGATTTTATACATTAATAGGGATTAATGCTATTATTATTATTATAATTTATATTCTTTATTATATATAAGAAACGAAATAGAAGGTATTGCTCTGAAGTACGTGTCAAAGTTGGTGACCAGTATGGCCCACCGGGAGTGATTGAGACTTAATGATAATGTTTTGAGGGGGTGAAATTAAAGAAAACATCTAATATTATCATCAAATTAATGCATTTAAACTGTTGAATTATACACTTACAATGCATCGGTATGAACACACACTGGATTGAATTATACATGTTGCATATAATTATACAATAGATAATCAAAATCTACAGGACATGCTTCAAACCTTATCTCTACCATCCAGGATGCGTGTTTTCACACCAAATTACCATAATAGTAAGATATGAGTTGTTGTTTACTATCACACTTGAAATGTATATTATCATTCCTGTCTTCATTGCGATACGAACTCTACTCATACACATGTACATAATATTATATACGTATATAATAATATATACATACTTTACATGTACCATACACACACAGCTAGGTGTATTATGTACACATGCACCACAGACACACAAACAAATAGAATGTAAAGTAAAAGGAGCATAAAATATTTTAGTGGCACAATCATAACGGCATTTAAGATCTATATATAGAATGCTTTAAGCATGTATGCATGGTACAGTATGCACAGAAGAAGAATATTTGCATGTTCTTTGCCAAGACAACAATATCACACTGCACACCTAGTAGTACACATTTCAATGTCATGTCAAAAATTAATAGTCATTTTGAATGATATTATGGTAACGTTCCTATCATTGTGGACAATACAGTTTTATTGTAAATACACTCACTCTTGTATGGGCGTTTGAAGGAATGCGTTCATGTCCCAACTACAACATGACATTATACAACAGATGTAGTATGTCTTATGTTGTATGAAGATGGATCCATACATGTAGGAATGCACACAATGGTATATTTACTATGAGAGGAAGTCCCAACCATATTCATATCATACTGTTTACATAAAAGCATCCATAGGAAGAGGCATATACCTACAAGTGGTTACAGCTGAGTAATCAATAATTATTTAATTTAGTTTGTTGCACGTGTGAGATACTGAATGTATGCCCTAGTAGCTAGTGCTATTCGCATCTTGGAGCTCACTGTTCCAGCCAATACCTCTGAGAACTTGCAAGAAGCAAGGCGTCGCAAGCAGGCCAAATATCAGTGCCTGATCACAGATCTAGAATCACATCCGAGCACCAGCAAAGTGTCATATTCCACCATAGAAGTTGGGTCACTTGGACACTACCCTTCGTCAGCAGTTCAAGCCCTGCGTGTAACATGTCCATACCTCACAAAGAATGAGGCTAACAAAGTATTGGCCCAAGCAGCCAAAGTGGCCGTAGGATGTTCCTACCACGTGTTTAGAGCCCGGCAGTGCAGTGACTGGGATAGTCACAAACCTCTCTACAGTTTATCGTAATTTAATATCTATCATTTATGTGAAGTCTCTTTACGTATGTTTGTAATCAGGATTGTACTTGTTATCGTTACTTGTACTTATCAATTATCAATACACCTTATGCATTACTCTCTCTCTTAATTTTTGTCTTTTTTGTTTGTTTGTTTGATTTTTTTTCTTCTCCTTTTCTTTTTTTCTCCCTTTTCCACCATATAAAATTAGTAATCACATGTCTTGCCAAGCCCATGTCAATCATGTAAGCTTGTGTCTGAGGCTTTATTATTCTATTGTATCATCTTGCATAATAATTGCAATGATTTCCCAAAAAAACTGTGGTTTAGAATAGTAGGTTCCTGTTTTCCTCACCTGAATGGTGATTTATAATGCATACAATCATGCATGAATGCATGCACAACACACACTGGTATGTATTGAAAATGCACATACATTCACACAATATGTATAGATGCACATACGTACTACACTACACTACACATTGAGTAAGAGTATAGTAGTAGTAGTAAGAGTATATGTATGTACTGTATGTATTCAGTTCCCATGCATGACTGCAGTGGCTTCAAGTGGTCAAAATGATCAAAGTGTATTGGTAAGATCACATACAAGTTGCAAGTGTTACATTTTCTTTGCCACAAAGATCACTGTTGGCTATACCTATTGTGCACACTCAGCAGATGAACAGTTAAGATGCTGTTGGCTGTTCTTGTGTTTGGTGTTCTCTTCTCCAGTGGGTATGTGAGCTCTCTGACTTTGGAGAACTTCTTTGGATACCCCTTTGGACAGGATCATGGTTACCAAGTGTTTCCAAGAGGAGTTAACTTTGTGAGAGGAATCTCCAACTCTATACCCTTTCCATTCTTTGGGAGGACCTTCAATCACACCAATGTGAGCCAACTTGATCTGGTCTGAACAAATGATGCCATCATCATTAGGTTATTAGACTGTATTTACATTACAAATGTCACATTCTGTTCTCATGCGCACTGTTAGATCGATGACAGTGGATATGTGTCTTTCCTGAACCTACCGAGGAACATTACAGTGGATACTCCCTACACACCTCTAGACTTTCCATTCACCATGACTGGCTCTGCTCAAGACTGGTCACCTCTTGTAGCCGTTTTCTGGACCGATGTTAGTACAAAGGGAAATCGATCTGGGTTAATTTACTATAAAACTATCACTACTGATACTGATACAGTATTGATTGAGAATGTCAGCACCTACATTGGAGCCAATTTACCAAGTATGCGAGGATATCAAGCAACTTGGGCTTTGATTATAACTTGGGACCATGTGGGGTATTATCCAGATGGTGATGATAAGGTAAATGATAAATTGTTTAAGCACTTCAATTATAGCTAGTGTTATATAATGATATGCAAGTAATTAGTTTCAAATTTCCATTCTTGTATATCTGTGTACCCAGCAACTATAGCGGGCCAACATCAACCAAGTGGTTATGACTGCTGTCAGTTGACAATAACGACATTCTTCTCATGTTGGCTGTTTTGTAATGGTATGCCTATGATCCTGGTACATATTCATACCAGCACACATGCACCACCATTGACTTTATATCACTATGCCTGTACATATGTATGGACATAAGTAGGTATATATGCTTTTTATTGTGGTGGATTACTTAGTCGGTATAATCGATTAATTATTAATTGATTATATGTTTTGCAGCTCAACACATTTCAGATGGTGATATCAACAAATGGAATAAGATCAGCTGCTATATTCCTTTATGCTGAAAATGGTATTAACTGGGTGTTGCCTGCTTATAGTCCTTCTAGCCCTGGTATTGCTGGTTACAATGTTGGAGATAGTGTACAACATTACAAGCTACCTGGATCGCTGACAAACGATACACAATTCCTTGATAATATTCCTGGTAATACCGGGAGGAATGGAGAGTGGGTGTTTCGGTTGGATGTCAGTGAACCTGTTACCATTGGATGTCAAACAAGTGGTGAGCACTTTGACATGGGAAGAGTCTAACCTGTAGTGATGGTGATAATATGCTCCTATCTCCTCTGAAGGGATATTGTCCATCTTCCCAACTGCTGGCAATGTACTTGGAGGTACTCCTGTGGTGGTCTCTGGACCTTGTATACCAGATCCCAGTGAGATTGAGTGCATTTTTGGGGACCAGTCAACCAAGGGCAAGTCCCTCTCTAATCAGACTGCATTTTTGTGTACAACACCTGAACTGCGACATATTGGAAGGATTCCATTCTCAATTGTGGTACATCGCAAGAATGATGAAACGTTCAGGGGATACACCTCATTCCAATCAGGTACAGTTTGCTATCATGATGATATCTGAGAGAGATTCAGTGTACGGACAATGTGCAGATTCACATACAATGGAACCTTCTTAATCTGACATCCTTGTAATCTGACCATATTATGTAACACAGTCATTAAAGATTAAACTATAAATCCCAATGATCCAACAACCATTGTATTCTGAAATGCTATTTGTTGTTCAAGGAGTGCTGGATTATTAAGGTTTTGCTGTACTTTGCATTAGTTTATGTTGATGCACAATAAATATTTCCACATTCACATATACATATTTATTCATGTATGTATATAGTGTCATTTGATCGTGGACATGAAGTGAATGTCATACGTAGCGATCTTCGATTTGATTCTAAATCGTTTGATATCAAATGGAACAAGAATATACTACCTTTCGAGCCTCCCGAAAACTACAAGGTAGAAATCTATCTGTTTGAGCTCAACACCAATGATGGGACTCTGTCAGGTCCAGTAAATGTGGCCAAAGGTGTTAACAACACTGGTGAAACTACAGTTCGAGTTCCCAGCCTCCGGAATGCAAAGTCACTCATAGTACCTGTACTATTGAAGGTTGTACCTTCTGATAAATCCAACCGAAGAAGAAGACAGATCAACTTAGATCCAAGAAAGAGCACTGGTGTGTGGTCTGGACTCTTCTTTGGTTCCAGCGATGGCTTCAGTGTACAGATACTGAGAAAAGAGTGTGATAAGTGGTTCCACAGTCAATCCGATGGTGGAGAGCTACTGAGAGACACCATTCCCTGTCCCCCCACCCTTGCTCAGGCAAGACTTCCCAACAGTGGTCTAATGGAAGTAAACATGGAATCAGTCTTTCAAGCAACACAGTATGGCAAGCAGTTCCAGCTGTATCGCCATCCTAACACAGAAACGTGCTTCCAACAAAGAACCTTGCAAAGGTACATTATACCTGTTTTACTAACCTGTAAAATATAGTACATTAATACCTGAATGTATTTGCTATAATGTGTTATACTAGTGATACCAGTATATCTGGACAAGAGTGTTGCTATGATGCTGAAGGTGGCCTTGTTGTTGGTCCACCAGGGGGTGGGAATGCGAACAAGCAGGCTCCACTGGACTTCATGAGCAGTGTGAAGCACATTGTGGAAGATTTCATTCCCTACCTCCAGTGCTGCAAGGCCGGCACCTACTCACAGTGTAATAAGTTCTATGAAAGAAGACCTTCTGATGATGGGAGAAGGTATCAACCCCCACCTCCTGGTATGTACCTATGTATACTAAGTGGTGCTAGCTTCAACTATTAATTGCATAGTCACATACAGGGAATACATCCTGTACATATCTGAATACATAATGGTGTCATTTACGTATGTATAATATATATGCAGTGCATGCATACATTATTATTGTATTCTTGTATGGTATATGTGCATATATGCATATGATACAGTATGTATCTTCCCGTTTCACTATAGCATGTATCTATGGTGATCCTCACATTGTGACTTTGGATGGACACAAGTACACCTTCAATGGCAAGGGAGAGTTCACAATGATACAGACAGAGGATGACGTGTTCACCCTACAGGGAAGAATGGTTGAGGCTACCAATACAAGTGGCTCCAAAGTACCTGCAACTGTGTTTTCTGCTCTTGCTGCTAAAGTATGGAATTCAGACACAATACAAGTAGGTTTGTATGAGTTTTGTACAATAGGGAAGCCTCTGTATGCCAACATCCTACTCACGTGTTCATTTATTATGTGTGTACTATACTACATTGTAATTATTACATATTTGACATATATTTGTACTTTCAAACTGATGAGATTATATTTATGTGATAGGTCCCTATCCTCATTTCTTGTAAACAGATAGAGTTGGCAGAGATAGGACTAAGAGCACTTGTGAATGGGGAGGAAGTCAACTTTGGTGATAGTCAGCAGAATGCATTTAATAATGTTACAATCACTGATCTTGGGAATCAAACCATGTCCGCTGTTTTCACTAGTGGTCCATATGTCGAGGTCAAAGTGCAGAACGGAATCATATCAGTGGTGGTAGTGTCTCTCCCTGTCTCAATGCAAGACAAAACCAAGGGGCTCATGGGGAACTACAATGGGAACATCTCCGATGACTTGGAACCTAACAACAATGCATCTCCACTCTCCCTGAGTGCTTCACTCCAAGAGATTCATGAGAAGTTTGGAATCACATGTAAGAGTAGTGTACACACTACGTATCCCCCATCACACCTCCCATTAAGTTCTGTAAGTATGTAGAAAGTTATTTGGGGACTTGTTGAAGGTGGTAATGTTGTTAGTCAAAGCTACCTGTGCATATGCAATGGAATGTTTGTCTTTGATATGCTGTAGGAAATTGAATTCAATTGTGCCACTTAAGACTCTGTTGAATATGCGCATTCTTCACTTACATACATATGATGATACTTGTAATTATTGTAGGGATCATCAATTCATCCAACAACAGTCTGTTTACCTATAGAGGCAATGATTCTTGGAGTGACTTCTACCATCCCGATTTTACTCCATTGTTTGAAGCTGTGTTTGATGACAGCTCATTGAAAAACACCACTTATAAGATATGCAAAGACGATCTGTTCTGTATCTTCGACATCGCAGCTACCCAAAGGACTGAGATTGGAATGGCTACCCTTCAAGGAACCCAAGATTTAGAGATGATTGTGGAAATGTCTAAACCAGGTTTGTCTCCATGTAATTCTGCATATAATATATACATCACAAATATAGTAAAGAATTATGCTGATGTGTATTGTGTGTATATGTGATTATACATGCATTCAACACATTTTCAATTCCATTTATGAAGAACCCAATATGGACATATGGATCAATGCTGTATTGTGCATGTACATATGCACCTATGTATTATATAATACAGTGTATATACTGTACCTGCTGCTTCAGTTGTCTGTGATCCTACCTGTGACCACGGAGTCTGCATCAGCACCAACTCTTGTAATTGTGCTGCCGGGTATTCTGGTCCAACGTGCAGTGTGCCTGGTGAGTTCATGCACCAAACAGTGGGTAGTGTATGTATTCCTATAGATAATCATGTACTGTACAACGACAACGTATGTATACACACTATAACTCAAAAAATGAGTCATTGTGTGTGCAGCTGTGAAGTTATACATTGTGTGTTTGCTGTACACTTGGTCATATATATTTGAATGGTGTTTGTAATATTGTTGGTATGCTTTATATTAAACTAATTAACCATGGATTTTCCCATATGGAAAATATCCATGGATTCAATCAACCACCATTAATTATTGGGTTTTGAGTCTGTAGACAGAAGGTCAGGATAACTGATTGACGTCAATTAACACCAATCATGGATATTGACAGATAGCTATAGGAACATTTAATTTAGTTCAATAGGCAGACCATGGCACTTCTTGGTCCACCAATCATGCATACCTGGTCATACCCTGATTGTGGGATGTATGTATGTACATATGCAGACGTCCAACCTTGTGAAGACAACATCTGCCTACATGGTGGTAACTGTATACAAGCAGTACTCACTACAACCTGTGACTGTCCTGAAGGCTTCAGTGGCACTCTTTGTGAGAATAGTAAGTCCAATCATTGATGCAGTACTGTGAATGGCTTCCTTGATACCTTCCTTAATAGTTATGTACTAGGACTTGTGTTATTGCATGTATTTCACATCAGTTATATGTACAATCTAATTAGTATTCAGTAGTGTGTAATGTATCCTCTACTGTTGGCAGAACTGTATCGCTATGTACACTATGTATGTACAACACATGTACTGTGTTTTGTATTACTAAATGTGTTGTTTCACATGGATTATGTTGTTGAATAGCATTCTAATCCCACCCCCAACATCTGTACAATTAATAACAATTAATAATAATTGAAAAAGTGTGTCAATAGCTTTCAATGATATTGTCTTAATTGCCTTTAGTACAAATACAACCCGAGGTGACAATAATACATACCTTCACATCGGGATATGTGTTGAGGTGGACTGTACCAGAAGATCACACCCATCAAGTGAATGCATTCCAGATCAGCACTTACCGAATTGAGGGCAGTAAGGAGGAACTTGTTGAGCGAGTTGAATTGTTTCGTGCAGTTAGAGCATATGCTTTCCACAATCGGAAGCCAAATGGAAGGTATCGCTCTGAAGTACGTGCCAAAGTTGGTGACCAGTATGGCCCACCGGGAGTGATTGAGACTTAATGATAATGTTTTGAAGGGGTGAAATTAAAGAAAACATCTAATATTATCATCAAATTAATGTATCCAAACTGTGAAATCATACACTCACAATACTTTGGTATGAACACACTGTTACAGTATTGAACTATATACATATATATACAATAAATAATCAAAATCTACAGTAAATGTGTGTTAATATATGCATGACCACACATGATCAAGTAGAAGAAACATATTCAACATTCAGTTTATACCTGGTCATCTGTAGCCAGCTAGTATACAGTATAAGGGTATCATGTTGATTAATTACATTTTTCACAAGCATAGTGTAGTACTCAGGTAGTATACAAATTGTAGTATAATATGATATCACACAGTATTATATTGGTCTTACTGATATACATATCGTAGACCCTCGTGAATTCATTGTGCAATATTAGCATCACTAGTGGCTATAACATTATGTACGTATGGTACCTGAAATAACACCTACCATAATATTATAAGGCATATCATGCTTAATCATGCCACTCAAGGCTAGAATGCTGGAATAATATCTGATAGTATGACATTACTACTCAGATATAATGGATAAAGTTGAATTAAGATTGATTTCTCATACAGTAACCAATCATAGTCCGATATCCTCAATGCATACTTGAGCACACCATTGTCATGCTCAAGGTCATTAGTCCCAAATTTTGATCTGATAATCACCATGTTTACATGGTACACGTGGACATGTGGACATGATACCTTATGTTCTCACATACAATTGGTATCTTTCTCCAATAGCTTGAGGGTAACTTATTTCTTTTAGCTTTTATCCTCTTGCTCAAATGAATTAATTAGAATTCCTAAATGGACGTATTAAATTTTAGGGTCCAGATCTACTTTACAGTTTGGTACTTACTAGGTAGAAGTAGTACACATCCTGCACTTGAAGGGGATAGTCTAACTAGGCAACACCTACACCCAGCCCTGCACTCCCTACCAACAATATACAGTACGTACAGTATGTATTAATATATTATTATTATAAACTTAAGATATTATACATACACATCTTCACATAGAAAGAGTGGGATTAACTGTTAGCAAACTCCTAAGCTTAGATACAGCTGATGCAGAACATAAGACAATTAAAAAACGCCACACAAGTATATATACAAATTGAGCATGTATATAATATGTATAAGAATGTTGTATGGTACACATACCATGATAAACAGTATCACACTGTATTATTGTTGTTATAATATACACTTAATATGTACAGTACACTAAGAAATTCATCTTGACACATCCTCAAATACGTATGTAGTTCGAGATGTGTCAGAGTCTGTAGTTATCGTGATTGCTATCATTATGAGACTACATATTATACCATATCAGTGTTTCCGCCAGAAAAAAAGGGGGGGAGTCACTATGAATGTTTTGATGTATAATTATCAATATTGCTTTAACACTTAACACAATAATATTATAAATCTTTATTCTAACAAAAATTTGCGTCACAGAACAGAGAATAAAGGGGGGGGGGGGGGCGCCCTGGTACCCCCCTTTGGATGCCAATAAATTCAATGTACATGCTATGTACATTTATTGGCATAGACTTGTGCTTTGGAATTATATAAGCAATACCTAAGCCCTTGTATTGAGTGAATTGTATGTTATTTTACTTATAATATATAACAAATTTGTGCATTTGCATGTACTACACTGTAAACCACTATGGTTTAGATGTTTACACAAATTCAATACAACAATAATAATCACCAGGTACGATTAGTACATAAGAACAATAATAAAATTAACACCACATGAAACAGAACCCATAATTAGAATATTATACATGAACTTTTATTTAATTCATAGTTTACTACTTGTACAGTGTAAATGGAAAATGACTACAGAATTTCTAGTAGATACTGCAGCATATACAGTATGCTGTACATATAGGGGAGGGGTAACTGTCCATGTGTGTAGTCTATACACATGTACACATGTTAGCAACATACATAGGTGCTGGTACATGATTACAAGTTTGAGATGAGCCAATTCTGCACAGAATATCGGATTTTCTCCATATCCTCTTGTTGCTAGGGAGAGAGTCATTAAAGATATAACTTACATACATACTCATAAGTGTGCATTATTCGAATGTAGAGCTCACAGCTTTGGTTGAGAACTCCCTCAAGATGTGGTCTACTTCCTTTCTCAGGTTCCCAGTAATAGCAGTCTAAACAAGTGGGGTCATTGTGTAGAATAATTTGGAAATAATCACTTCCTTTCACACAGGGTTATACAAAGGGTGAATCTGTGTGTTCCCTTCCACCCATATGTACTGTGCATATTATGCATAATGGTGATAGGGTGGAGGTCTGTCACAGCCTATATATCACCTGCCACAATTCACACCTACAAACATACGTATGTACACATGCATATGTACATATGTACGTATGCATCAAACATGAATACTCCCACACATACACCTTTTTGTGGGATATGTTGACTCCTGCTTTCTTCCAATCTCTCATGAATGACTGCTGTGTTCTTGTGAGATCTTCCAACCTTCAATAATAACATAAGGGCATTTGCGGTTTAAGATAATTTAGTGTTGTACTGTAATAGCAGACTAACTTATCCTCTTGGTTAGTCAATGAATGAACTAGTGTAACATGTTCATCTTCTGCAGCTTCCTGTATAATAGTAACATACATGCACATGCATCTACAATGATACATCATTGGTCCATGTGAACACAAACAGATAATGTATAGAATACGTACGATCATCTTCTGGATCCCACCAAGTGACCTACACGTGGATCCTACATCATCTTCTATACTGGACACCACTGAATATAGGTCCTTTGAGTATCGCTCCACTAGTGATCGCCTACATTCAATCAAAGTATACTGTATTGGTTCAATGATGATTGATTGATCTGGCCTTCAGGTACAACCAATCAGGTGGTACCTGGAAAACAGGACCTGCACAAAACATGCATGTGAGCACGACCAGACCCTATTCTGCCTGGTGGCCGTTCATTTAGAAACTGGCACACCAGACTAATAGTCATGCACATACGTATGTAAGTACGTATGCATAAATATACGTACATACAATGCTATGGATAAATTTCTAACCATTCGCCAGATTGCAATTTCCACAACTTTGAAGCATGTTTGTGTGCCGTCTTTGTAGTGTTTCTAATCACTTGCAACATGCTGTCTTGTTCCTACAATATAGATGCACACAATGAAACCCTGGACAGCAGTATGTAATGCTGGCCATATTATTCACCATTACATTCCTCTTCTTCAACAGACCAGCATAGGGGTTTTGCGGTCTTTGCTGATAACTGAAATCTCTACAGTTGAATAGGGAATATGTGATAGTACTGAGTTGTGTGTACATACAGTACGTACAATGTACAACGACAAACATACGTTTTCAGACAAAGTGCAATATTTCAAATTTGAGCATTATAGGAAACTTAAACTCACGGTATTATTACACAATAATCATGATAATCATGATACTGATGTCTATCACTATGATACATAACACGCAACATACCACAAGTACAGTGTACATAATGGGCACACCTCAAATCTTCTGAGGGTGACATGATTTCATCCTGGAAGCCAGATGCAGATTCTAAACAGGTAATGATCACAGTAAAATGAACACTTCAGTGTATAGTAGCTAAAATACTGGAGGTACTATAGTTGTCATGTTGTATGTTTGCATATAAAAATGATATAATTGTATACTAACTCTCACAATGCATTGTTATGATTGAACAATGAGTTGCTAGGCAATTAATTGACAAATTTTAATAACAATTACATACAAGTGTGCAATAGCACTGAGAGGTGTACAAATAGCATGGATATTTGCACACTTTGCACTTTGATCTGCCCATGTAACATACCACATATTATATGCACGTACCTATTGAGGGGAAAGGTACAGGATCCAATATACCATGGTTGTGAGGTGACTCGTTGTACCCAATACCGCCCAAAGAGACCACAGCATCTTGATATGTTGGACCTACATACATATACAGTATGTACGTACAGTACATGTGTTACTTATATCAAGGAGTAGATACGTATGTACTTATGTTGTGCATAATATGCAAAAAACAATATACAGTGCCACCCGCTTAATATACCGCCGGATAATAGGCCAAACCGTCTATTATGCCACAATTTTCTGGCACGAATTCATCAGTATGGGGAAAGTATACGTGTATTGCGCCAACTGCCAAATCTGCCATCCGCCATGTTATTTTTGTTCCATTAGTACTTTTAATACGCATTAGGTAACACTTATTAGGCCAAAGCTTTCCAGCGATATTCGTTTTCAAAGGAAATGGCAAGTGAACGCAGAACAGATTGTTTGTAGACCAAAAACAAGAAATTTGTACACTTAAAGAAGCCAGTCAGAAGTATAACCAGGATGCAATCGCAGGGCATTTTTCACGCAAGTGTGCACTCAAGATCGCTGGAAGAACAGTCGGCAATATTCTAGAGAGAAAATCTGAATCCGACTTCTATGGAATGTTACTAGCTGAAGGACAAATGAGCAAGGAAACCAATATTTATAGAAGAAGAACAAGCGATGCGGATTCCAACGTCCATTACTGACACGATACTTATCAAGATGAAGCAGTTTTCAGAGAGACTTAACTGTGAGGATTTTTTGCCATCAGGCAACTGGTTGAGCTGTTTCGAACTTCTAGTACTGCACTTTTATGATAAAACTGTGTTTACATGCATGTTTTAGAAGTCTTTTTAGTGACGTTTATTTCTTCTGCTATGATATCTAATAATTATATTACATGTACGTATGTGAAATTAACATTGTACTGTGTGATTAGTAGGAATTGGATATTAGGCCAAAACGGATAATTGGCCAAAATTTTCCAAAACGAATTGCAGCCTATTAAGTGGGTGGCACTGAATTTGGGTTTGTACATATGTACGTATTAACTGTGAATGGAATATATGTGTGTGGGTATGTCCACACATATGCACATAATACTGTAAGCATGGGAATAGAAAAATCAATACACATACGTACATTGTGACATCAATAAACGTACATATACATCAACCCTTAACCCTAGACAGTATGTGTTTTACATACATACATAATATTATGTAGATATGTGGAGATGCACGCAACTCAAACAAGCACAATTAGTATGTATGCATCGTGTATGTACCTGAAGCAACACTGATCTGACATTCGTCCTCTGCTGTTACAGGGGCTTCTGAAAGAGGAGTTAGAGGAACTACCCTGGCCTGCAACTTCTTTGCTTTTTTGTGCTCTTGTTTGAAGTGGGTAGCAGGTGTTCTTTTCCTGGGACAGCTACTTAGAGCACCCTTTTTGGGCTTCCCATTGTGACTCTATGATGATTAATTAATACATTAAAATAAATATTAATATTATATTATCAAAATGCTCAGTTTGTGTATGTGCTGAACATACGTACCTGTCTTTTCTCAGGACTGTTCATTTCCCCACCTTTTTCTGATTGAGCTATGATATTCTTGAAAGAAGAGGAAACACAATCCAAGGAATGTACATACTGTATGTATTTGTGAGAATAGTGCAAAATGCATCAAGTATGTACACTGTACATGTACACATGTAAATGTATTGACATACGTACGTACATTGCAGTGTGCTGCAAATTCTAATGTAATGTCTTGCATGTGCTCTGTCTGCTCAGGTGGATCATTAGTCTCTGTTTCTTCCCAGTCCTGGTACACTGATGACACGTCTTCATCAGCAGGCTTGTTACCGGATGGTGTGGCATGGACCTTTACTGGATCTCTGCCTGTCCCATGAGGACGTACATCAGGATAAGGCAGACTAATAATCTCACTTACACCTTCTTTAAAACTTGCAGCACATGGTAAATCCATTCCAGGTATTTCATCCACACCACAGCAGTCAGACGGAGTCAGGGAGGCCAAATAGTCAGAAACCTTTTGGAGACTGCTCTCTTTTCTTGTGAAATACTTTCTGGTATCCGTTTGAGCACAGTGTTTATCAAGTGCTGTAGATTCAGGAGTGCATGACTCTGGAAGTTTAGCTTCAGCAGGTGAGGTATATGGCTTTAGGTGTGTTTGAATATGTGTCTCTTTCGCTTTGGGTTTGCTCGCCTTGCTCCTATGTTCGACTGCCCTACCCACTGTAGTCTTCTCTACTGTACTCATGTAATCTTCAATCTGATTACTGTCCTTCCTAGTTTCCTTCTTACTGTTGGACTTCTTGAGACGTCTCTCTCCTGTGGGCAAGTATGTATCATCATTGCTGTCATCTGATGAAATGATAGACTCTTCTTCTGAAACTGTTGACATCTCAGCCTGCCTGCTGGGCTTCTTGCTCATCTTGGGTTTTGTCTCTTTCAGTTTGCTTGGTTCCTTCTTGTGTCGTACATCCTCAAGAGTGTCATTGAAAGAAATGCACTGGAAAGAATTAACATGTGATCGCTGTAGTTTGCCCTGTAGAAATACATTGACAAACTGTAGAAACCATTATGTGCATACGCATGCACAATGTTTGTATGCCACTGAGAGAAAAACTGGCAAATTGGTATAAAGGTCCTTCATGTAGTTACTGTATGTACATACACACTGTACGTCTTTGGAAAACATATAGCATATATACAGATACATACATACATACATATGTACATGTGTATAGTACTTACAATATTTATGGATAGATACGGTACAAATGTAAAATACCACACACTTTCATGCTTATACATACTATATATCCAGTTCGCAATGTACTGTACATACTTTATTACTGTACACTTTCTTTGTGCTCTTCGCAGAAGTATCCTTCTCATGCCATTTTGATGGTTTCTTAGTGACCCTTTTTTGTAAAGGTACTTGCAGTTGTCCAGTAACGTCATCGCTATCAAACTGGTAGGGGTCTTGATCCATTGCAGTAGATGTTCTGGAAACATTGGCTGACCCAGCTGTTGTGAGGGAGCGAGTACTCAGATTCAAAGTCCACCCTGGTGATCTAGATCTTTTGGGGGGAGCACACTTTGCAGTTGTGTTCCCCTTTGTAGTCTGGTATGCAGAAACATATAAAATTGTAGACACACATCCAGCAATTAATGCTATGTATGCTAATGTAGTTTTAAACGTACCATACGTACTTACAGGTACATAGTATGTGTATACACATAATGTCATTACCTTTGGTTGTTTGTTCTTCTTTTTTGGAACTTTCTCCATCATTGGCATTGAGTCTTGTACAACATCCAGTTCTACTGGTAAAACATCACTACCCAAACGACAGATACATACGTACGTAAGTGCTTATTATAATAGTGAACAGTCACATGTGTGTCATATATGCAGTATGTACTGTATATACTCATTGCACACACACATACACATGCATGTACGTACAAACACACATACATGTGAACACACAGTCCAAAAGTCCAAGATAAAGACATACTCAATAGAAACTGTGGGTTTTTTCTGTTTCCTTGTAGGACCATGTTTATTTGTTATATTCTGCAAAGGCTTTCTGGAGAGCTTATTTTTCTCTCCCTTTGCTCCGCAGTCAGCTGAAGGTACCTTAACATTGTGTACGTTCTCACTAGCTTTACAAGACTGGCTTCTTTTGGTTCTGTTCCTGTTAGGTAGCTTCTCTGTGACTTTCTTAAAGTCACTTTCAACACTGTCGCTATGTGTAGAGCTGTCTTCTTTAGGGGGAATCTCTTCTCTAGTCTCCTGCTCACTCAGTACCTGTTTGTTATTCTTTGTGGATGGTAGGCTGTCTTCAAGGGTCTGGAGAAACCTCTTTGGTGTAGATGTCTTCGGTGAACATGAAGGTATGGGCCTGTTGGGAGGTGTCATGACTGTCTTGGCAGGAATTATTATACTGGTTGTCTGTAAGAATAAAGAGCAGTATTTCGTAATACACATGCAGTTACGTACATGTAGATTCATAGTTGTACTCATACTCACTTTAGATGGGGAAGCATAAATCGGACTAACTGTAATATTAGTTTTGCTGGTTGGGGTAGAATGACCTACGTCTGGTACCTTTGAATGAAAGTAGGGTACATTACTGGTACATACACACTGTATGTATGAGTGTATGTATGGTTCACACATACTGCTTTTTCAGGATTTGGCTCAGTTTCATGCTGCTGCAGTGCTGGAACAGCTGGTTTTTTGTGTGTGGTGATTGTTGCCGAGACTTGTGGTGTTGGAGAGGTGAATTTGGGAGGAGCTTGCTGTGGCTTAGGAGTTTGAGGCTTTGGTGCTGGACTAACCTGTAGGACATGTACATGCGTACGTACGTACATACATATGTACAAGTGCAATACTGAAATATTCACATATGTAAGTACATACAATAAACACATTGGAGATTGTTTGTATGGACAGTATGTACATAACACATGCATGCACTGCACTTAGTTTCAAGTTAACTGGTATATATACTTAATATTATGTTATTATGCATGTACCTGTACACATGTACGTACGTATATGCATGCACACACATATTGTATTTCAAACAGTTTCCACTCACTTGACACACTGGGGTGTATGTCTTCTTACTGGATATAAGAACATAGACTGGTGCCTGTGATACTTTCCTCCTTGCCACCGCATGCTCGGTGGTGGTGGAAAGTGCTAACTGTGGCGAGAACAGCATTCTACCAAACACTTTCTCTAGGGACCTTGACAGCTGATTTGCTGTAAGTTAAGGATCACTACTGAACTGCTTGTACATACAATGTTTTCATAACATTTGAAGCATACATACAAATGCAAAACATAAATTCATATATCACAAGGTTTCTCTTAGGAGAGCAAATCAGAATGAGCTATGTTGAGGGGCATTGGTGGGTTCAGGTATAGACGTACAATTGTAGTACAGCACTGTTTATGGCCAAACGTAGTGTAAGATGTGTGGGGCAATTAAAAATACCACCTATGTAGAGGATATCATAATATTGTCCATGGAATGTAATCTTCAACGTTTTACTGTCACCCGGAATGGTTCGTCCTGGTAAAAGTGACGATGCTTGGTCTTTCAGGGACAGCAGAAGTACAATGCTCTCTTGTGCTGCTTGAAGCCTGTACATATTCACATTACTGCTCTTTACCACAATGTCAATCCATGTGGCCTCCTGAGGTTAAAAGATACATACACATACATAATATGTGGGCACATGCACTACTCTATATAATGCGTATGCATGTACATTATGCATATACGTACACAGGGTATATGGAACTACAAACACATAATATTATACAGCCTATTATGTACGTACGTATGTACAGTGCAACTTCCAGTCCAACAAATTGTTTTATTCAATGCATTTCAACATCAGAATTGGGACTGAGTGGAGCGATCTTATTTTTTAAACTGTGATGTACTGTACCACTGTATGCACGCTGCGGTAACACAGTGACCATCTCTAGCATGCCTTAACAAATCCAACAGTGCATTCAAATGTAACGTATAGTGGGATATTAAGGTGATTACAAAATCTGACAGATTAGCCCAGAATAGGTCTTGACAATTTAAAATTTAAAATTTGGCTAGTTGTTGTGCAAAATGTTACATGGACTTCCACTACAACAGGCAGTGGCAAAATTTGGTACATTTCCTGAAAAGCTACCAAAACACTACTATTCACATTAACCCCTCATCAATATCTCTGATATGTATGTAATGTGTATGTATGTACATATGTAGACAGCACATGTACATACGTACGTATGTTACAATACCACAAATGTACAGTGTACAGTACGTAAGTATATGTACATACGTACTTCATTAGGGAGATCTGAAGACTCATCTACATATGTGGACAGAGACTTGCTTTGAAAATTAAAATCAATCCAGAAGTCATCCACTTCCACTGGTTTAGGAATCTAAGTGCAATTCACAGATATTAAGTGAGTGACAATGTGTTATTCTGTGATGAAAGGTGGTGTGGAACACACATTCAGGGATCCCAGAACAAACGTTAAACATGGAAGAGATGATACACTGCAAGACAGAAAGACGGAAACATATGTAAAATAGGTTAGGAGTGAACCATTTAAGACTACATCAAACAAATTACACACATACCTCCGTACATACATACTGTAGGTGCACATATACATATGTATGCATATGAAATGTGCACATACCAACAGATATCGGAATTGTGCAGGTACACGTCACCCACAGGTATTCACCATTATGTATGTACTGCAGGTATACACCACCTATGTAGGTATGCATAAGTAAAAGTACCTTGCTTCTGCTCCTTCTGATGTATTTAGAGCATTCAAGAATGTTCGACTTCCCTGAAACATGAGTATACAGATACGTACATAGGTGATATTTACCAACAGCACATTAATGTATCTAAGTACGTATTTAACAAGGTTTTGCTAAGGTACTAACCACATCTAATTCTCTAGGGTCAATTTTCATAAACTGTTTTGCAAGTTGTTGATTGGCAAAGCAACTCTTAGAGAGGACATTTCTTCTTTTAGTGTCTGTTAAACGAAACACAGCTTCCAGCATCTGAAGCTGTAGTTCATAGTCTGCAAATAAGACACAGACACGTGCATACATGCATATGCTATGCTTTGTAGCTCAACTTTACAACACTGTGTACTGTTAGTGTATGTACGTACATATTACAAATACAGTATATATGTCACAGTGATGTACTGTATCACATATAGACATTGCGTGTGTGTAAATATGTACGTACATATGCCATGTTTTGTGGCTAGACTTGACAACATGTACATATGTAAACTATATGTCACAATAATGCATTATACTGGTTCTACTAAACAAAACCGTAACCATGTTATGTCACCATATTTTTTTAATTCACAAGTCATTATCTATGTACTTTTGCTAAACAATAAAGTGGTAAATTGAAAATAAGGGAACGAGAATGGTACACATATAAATAGGAATGTAGTTAAATTTTAAAAGTGTACAACAAATAGTTTGGGACACAGGTACATACATATAAGAATTACAATGATGGGACAATACAATGCACAATGTACAGGTAATAAGGATACATATCTAACACACAACTCTCACCTCCAGCTCTTGGTAGAGATGTCAACCACATCTTACTGCAAAGATCAGTTTAAACATGATATTTATTGAACAATAGGAATTTAACAGTGCAAAGAGTATCAACCTACATGTACATGCATATATGCACATACGTACCAAAAGTTCATGAGATGTCCTCCTGAGTCAAGGTGTTCTTTAACTCGGATTGAATACACATCCCATGCCTCATTAATAGCATTGCACACCTGCATGTGTATTACGTACGTATGTACATATGAACATACATACGTACATACATAGCCTTTGCAGTAACAATGTGTTACACACACAAGCAGGCACACACTGATAAAAGGACTAACAAGAATTTTTACAGAAATGTATTTCTCCTTGGTACCATAGTACAAGAGGTACATAGATACGTACGTACATACATACAGTATAGCAGCTCCAGAGTTCAACAAAGTGGTACAGAATTTACTGTATACAACCACGTGCTTACGAACCTACGTATGTATGTGCCTACATATGTGCTAAATGGATGTAGGTATGAATGCTGAATACAAGGTATTACAAGTTAATATCGCAAGAGGTTATTTTCAAGGATTATTACCAAGCATACAGCATTGATCCACAAGGTGATATACATGATTATAATTGAGACTTGACAATAAAATTACAATCACAAGACAATAAATGTTAACTTTACATAATATATGACCTAGTTACATATGTACATACATATGTAATACATACATGCATATTTACACATGTACAGGAAGTGTGAAATAAATTGCTGAAGCCAAGACCAGGGAAAGGTAGTACAGGCTTTCTTGTAAAATACATACATACATACGTACATACGTACGTATGTGGTTGAGATGATGCACAGAGAATATATGATGAAGTTTACTTAGGACAATTGAGTTTGTGCTGAGGTGGTCTTGATATTGGTTCTAGAATTGCTTGTATTTGTTTACAGTTACTTTTTTCTGCTTCCTACATATGCCTTCGAAACATGTACATCCACTTGAATGCAACTCCATAATAACATAATTACTATTATACATACGCATGTACGTATGTACATACCTTTACTTTTGTCTCAACATCTAGTTGTGGCTTTTGACTCAATTTCATCAATGACAACATACATTCTCCAAGACCCAGTGGTTTGTATTCCTTCAAGAATATGGACCATGGATTACGGTAGCAACATACCAAACTGCTCTGTATGCAAGCAGACATGCACAGTGAAATCGCATACATACAGTTAGGAGAGACACCAGAGTAGCGGCTTGGTTTATGGCAATCTTCCACTGATTGTTTATTGTTAGATCACAAATCTTCTCCAGGGAGTGAACTAAATATGTGTAAGCACAAGAAAATGGAGACACAAAGTAAAATGTCATGACTAAGAATTGGAAATTGACCAATTTCAATGGGTATAAACGGTTTTGTTGAACAGATACCCTTGTGAGAAAACGTTTTACAATTGACGTCATGTAAATACTTTGTGATGGCCCAATACCCAACGACAATACCCACTGGTTAACATCCATCAATCTATCCTGTGCAATTGCTTCGCTTCGCTGCAAGTAACACCCTTTCTACTTTCTGATGGTCATGAATATAGTAGAAATACGTACTAATATCCAACATACAATTAGTGGATAACTAAGGCTAAAATTTTTGACACTTTGGCCATTTAACAATAACACGAAGTATCTTTTGTTCTAAATAAATCCGCACTACCAGTCTCAATGTGTGTTGTTGGACTACAATTCATTGCAGCACCCACACACATGATATGAGAATGCTTACCTATCATATCAGCTGTTCTCTTAATAACATCTGCTGGGGGTTTGACATTCAATTCTTCCATTTGATATTTAGTGACACCAGACAATACACCAAGCAACACTGAAACAAACTCTCCATTCCTCTTCTTCAACTCCTTTGATAAATTTCAAAAGTGAATACATACGAATACAAAACAATCAGAATAAGATAGTGCAACTTGCTTAGTAAGAACCCATTTACTATATATTTCTAATAAGATGTACATAATATAAACTTCATTCAGTCCCTAGTTCATGAACACTGGCAACTGTTGCTAATAGCATCTATGATAAGTATCAATATAGTAAACAATTGGTGTACCCTTCAAGACACATGTAATAATCAAGTTGGACTGTATATACGTGTACACTGGCCTCACATTAATGAGCAATGCTCCATGGAGGGAAAATGTAACTGGCTAATGAGTTTGGTAGATTATCCAATCAATGTTCTATATCTGAATGTATTTGTGCACAGAGATGATGGGAAATATTAGGGCATGGTGGATAATATGGTGGGAAATTTCAACCAAAATTCACTGGACATAATCACATCAGTAATGGTGATCCACATACCCTGTTCAGATGCCCTTGAATGCCTGTCAGCAACTTCATTGTTAACCCATGTACAACACCGGAAGGCAAGGTATAGCTTGTCTGGGGATTACACAGCGCCTTGAGTTGGGTCAACAGATCTTTAGGCTTCCTCGAAAACTCAGCAAATACATCCTCTAGCTACATGCAGGTAGAGATAGATGGTTAGATTCCATGGCAAGTAGAATAGTAATATTTATTTATATTGACGCAAATAAATTTATCTAGCCAATGTAGTAGTGTCTAAGAGTGTATACAGACAATGGTTAGAACGAGAAAATACAATGCAAGTGTCAGTAACTGAGCGTACGTACGTAACGAAATTTAGGTTATCATAATTTCGTATGCATGGAAGCTACACGTTAAAGATTTGGCCCATTGAAACTATTTGAACAACCTTTACTGTTATATTTTACCTTTGAA
>OZ026560.1:2281758-2299258 GCA_964020155.1 Chondrilla cf. caribensis
ACTGAATACAAAACAAAAATGTGTAACTATGCCATCAGGTCCTAACTTTAGATATTCTACCAGACATTCTGAACCAAAAATTGACAAATGATGGGTATAATAATGGATACATAGTATGAGTGAATTTCTCTTGGTATTCACAATCCATGACACTATTCTGTGATGCTGAGCTGCACTCAGTTTGGCTAATTTTCACCTGCTGGGATTATCACACAGAATCAAATTGTCTTCTCAAAAAGTATCAGAAATAACCTGGGAAAATACTGGCCAGGGCAGCTGCTTGCTGGTAGGTGTAGATCCTGCATCGATTTCTTTCTTGAGTCGATCCATGAAGAAGTCAACACCCTTTTGCGAGTTCCTTGTAACCAGAGCTAGTTTGATACCACAGCTGTTGATGAATTCCAAAAGTTGCACTATATTAGGCTGCAACCGAAAGTTACGTAATCCTTCATCTTCGAACTCTTCAATCATTCGCTGAGCATTTGCTTTCTGCAATCCTTCCATTTTACCGACTGCATCGAGAACATCATCTTTTGGAGAAAGGCCTAACTTTTTTTTCAGTTTTGTAAAGTCGAAGACAGGGACAGTAAGAGTTCCGTCCATATCGAAAATAACTCCTTTTATTCCAAAATGTCTATTCCCTACCATAATAGATTGCGTACTCTGCATTTCAGTAGACAGCCTCCTCGTTACCATGTATGTGAACCTCGCTGTGGTAGCCATTTTAAAATCATTCCATATGCACGAACACGTATACTACTGTACATACTACTGTACTACTACGTCACTAATCAGTGTCGGCGTTATTATTCATGGACACTCCATACGGGGTGTCTACAATGCATCTACTTATCGAAAACCGTATGGAAATCAGAGACGTTGTGATGACATGGAGGCCTTAGCTGCATGTTCATCCAAGTAGGTGTAGAGTCATGCAGTCTCACAGGAGCATATCTATCAATCATTGATTCAATCTATCATTATTATTAACTTGCCACATGCATAGCACTAGGACAAACTGTTCCATGACACACATCATCATACACCAAAAAGATCAGATCAACAACGAACATTAAAAGTCATCATTCTGACTGGAGTCAATGAAAACGAGCAATCCACATCTTCAAGATAATCAATATTATATAATTATAATATGTTATAACAAAATGTGTGTATACCAGCACAAGTGTGGTTCACAACTGACATACCATTCCCAGCCCTTCACTAAAGAATCAATACTAAGCCATGTAGACCCTAGACATAACAGCATAGTCTATATACATGGCTCAGGCAACATAAAATATTACAACAGTTGTATTTAATAGAATGCTTGGATTTGACTTTTGTAAAATGCATCTGATTTAGGCTTATCACGATGGCCAAAGTCAAAACACTGCATGTATATTACCATTGTTAGTCCTGGTCTGATGTGGCTCCCTAACTACCATTCAGAAACAGGAAGGGGAATGGTCTGATAATGCAGGGCTGACTTGTAATTCCTGTCATTCAACCAAAATTGTTTGAATATCTATGATCTAAAAAACTACTGATTGCACCATAGACAGAAAAAAAATGCAACAGGGATTCTCCAGGGGTATCTACACATTTGTTTACAGTAATATTTATTCTATCTAACTGATATCATTAGATGAGTCAGTCATAATTTCAATTGTTTTAATCCTCAGGTATCAGTAACTATTAATAGCAGAGCGAAGCATGTTCAACTTGTTTGGCTTGTGTTGACAGAATCCACAGCTTTCATTACAATCAGTGACGTATACTTGATCATGTGTACGGTTTTAGTTCGACATATCTATGGTTTGACAATTATCATGTTGTACAAGTGCGCGATACCCAATAGTGTTATCTACGGGGTCAACAAATAGAGAAGAAGGGCTTACCCCGCTTACGTCACGACAGCTACTTTGCTTCGTGACGTTATCACCTCTATGGTTGTGCAATCGTGGAACTGAAGTAAAAAATGGCCGATACCGTTCATGTAAGGTGACTGTTCTTAAAACGTACATGAGCAAGACAGTGTCCGACGCAGTTAGGGGCTCGTTCCCTTCTCTGGATGAAGAGCTGATCAGTTACATTGAAGGTATGGTCCTGAATGAAATACCGTTATACCGACGAGATTCATATCAACCGCTTACCGGCTTCATACCCAGTTTGGAATACTGGTATGGACTATCTGTGGTTACATTGTAACCTTGATAATACGACACGGATCAGGTCCATTTGGTAATCTTGGCTGTATCTCGGCCCTGGTCCATCCAATGGACCTAATCCGAATAAGGAGTTACAACTGTACGTGTAATCGTATTTTCTGTTATGTATGTGTTTGTTCCCGTCATATTATGTCATTGTACTCAGTGGTGATATTAAAATTGTAGGTGTTTTGGAGGATGTTGACATGATACATAATGCCCAGGACATTTTTGATGTAATTGGTGATCTTATTGTGGACAGTGTCCCAGAGTGCAAGGAAGAAGATATCATGTCCGTTTGTTCAGACTTGTTCGATATATTGAAAGGGTTGGTTACTTGTTATGTTGCATTCTTCATGTTCTGCACTAATCTACTCACTGTGACCATCTCACCAAATGCCCGACATAAGGAGAGGGGAGGTTATGGTCTGGCAGCAATTTGGATTAATTTGTACCTACAATTTGATTACGATTAATTACGATTACGATTATGATTAAATCGACGTATGATTAATTTGTACTTTATTTACTGTCAATAACATGTAATAGGTAATGCACAAGCTTCAGAGTAACAGTATTATCAACACCTTTTTAATGATTGTAATGATTTTGGGTACTTACATCTGATTTGTTGATAGTTGTGCAATCAATCTCTGATGTCGCTAGTAAGTCTTTTTCGCTTTGGGTGATTTAGAAGGCAGTCAGAGCAGGCTAGATCAGTACTTCATGTGTATAAGTGCATTTGTTCTTTTCATTGCAACGATTCATAGGGGGTGTCATCAGTCAGGTAATGGTCCATTGGGACACACTGATGTGAAGCTTCTCAATGCTCCAGTTATGATTCAGCAAAAGTTGAAAAACGAGGGTGCGTTATCACTGTTAGTGCTCTTTCATTCATTCAGAATGTTTGTCTTATTTGGTCCCTAAGTCTGCACTCACAAACACATTTGTAATTTCATTTTCATCCCATTCGAAGGCTCTGTAGTACCTTCAACAGTTAATTTGGAATCCCTGTGATGTGCGTAGTTTCATAATTATGTAATATCTTGTGGTGTTTGATGTGCTAAAATTTTCAAAGTGCCTTTTTTGGAACATTTAATCATGTGAAAAATTGACTTGTATAGATTCCTCTAACACAATAAGCTATGCACAGACAGGTACATTTTATATTTGTTGGGAATAACCTAATGTATTTTCACGATTGGAATTAGATTTTGATAGTGAAGGTATGCATTTCCTATGACATGATTTGGGGTTACCGTATGTGATGCGGATGTCAAGGTTGTAACTGATGATGGAGTGCTCACTGGGTTCCATTCCACGCCATTAGATGTTGGATGCATGCTGTACGAGGCATGAGAGCCCTGTCATTAGTCCTTGCATTTACATGTACACACATGTACAATTTTCGTATGTATACAGTATTTGAGAGTGAATCTGCACCATATGAGCTAACCTGTATCATTTCGTTATCACATTCAATTCATATTAGATTCCCAGGCTTCGGTTAAGAGCATTAAAATGGTCCAACTGGATGATCGTAGTGTAAGTCTACGTACAGTACCCGCATCCTGTAATCACATGGTGGTGTATTGGTTTACGTACGTACAATGCCTGTGTTTCGAACAGGGTATCGATCAGAAAAAACTGAACAAAGCGGAGGTGAAGATCAAACAAAAACAGGAAAAACGAAGTTCAAAGCAAACTCTCTCATCTCAGGCTGTGAAGGCCAAGTAAAGCACACTGTACATGTGATCCATGCATATCCTTTTACTGTATGTTATGTCTACTAACATCCTTCAGAGATATGTCTACTCCGACTGTGAATCAAGCCAGCTTCAAAGCAAAGTTTAGTGAAGGGGAAACATCAGGCAGGATCAGTGATATCAGGGTGGAGAATTTTGACATTGCTTTTGGTGATAAGTAAGTGTATGTGTATGAGTGGTTTGCTGTGCTCTGGATGACATACGTATATAGCATGGGTAGTTTCAAATTCCTCTGATCTCTTCAATTGTTGTAGGGTATTGCTACAAAATGCAAATCTACTACTAAGTAATGGAAGACGCTATGGCTTAGTAGGACGGAATGGCCTTGGTAAATCAACCCTGCTTAGTGCTATTTCAAGGTGTGTGTTTTTATGCATTGTATGTACTGTACTGTGTGTGTGTGTGTGTGTGTGTGTGTGTGTGTGTGTGTGTGTGTGTGTGTGTGTTTGTGTGTGTGTGTGTGTGTATGCGTGTGTGACAGTGTGTGTACGTGAGCGAGTGAGTGGGTGCGTGTGTGTTTGTGTTTAGTATATGCATGAGTTCATGTGTGCAATTATGTTGTGGTATGTACATGTACGTATGCATGTATTCATTATATAGTTGTTGATTCAGAGCTCTAGGATGGATTGTCCTCAACTAATCTTTCCTATTCATGTACGTTTGCAGTCGTCAGTTGGCCTTGCCTCCTCACTTAACCATATTCCATGTTGAACAAGAAGTAGAAGGCAATGACACCATAGCTTTACAGAGTGTGTTGGAGTGCGACGTGGAAAGAGAATCACTGCTAAAGAGAGAGAAGGAGTTGCTGAGAATAGGGAACGATGCTGAGTTGGTTCAGGTAGGACATTCTGAGATGTGCACAGTGGAACCTCTCTGCTACATAACTCAAGTTGAGGAAATCTCTACAACAAGGACACCATTCTTTGTCCCAATGTACTACTGCAGTGTGTTGAGGGACCTCTAAATTGAGGAAACCCTTGTTATAATGACATGCTGTATTGTTAGGGCTCTAAAGTGTTCTCAGTACGTAGAGAGGTTCCCCTGTACAGTAATAGTGCCTTGCTCTATTGTAGGTTTCCATCCGTATTCATTGCGTTGACTGGCTGCATGTCCTGATGTTGTCAGTCCTCTTCTGTTTACTGTTCTGCAAAAATGTATGATATGTAAACAAATGTGTGAACCTACACTGAAAGTATTGATTTGGCTTCTGCAAGATTGTTCCACTTGTACACATGTACGTATGTAATGAAACCTGTTGATGTTTGTGTACCCAGCACATACCTGCACATACGTACGTATGTATGTACATATGCACCTAATGTAGGTGTACAGTCAATTGCAAGAAATGGACGCTGACAATGCACCATCTATAGCTTCATGTATTCTGAGTGGTCTAGGGTTCACACCGGATATGCAAAAGCAGCCTACTAAGTGAGGCGTTATGTTGACTTTCTGAACATGATTGTACGTGACTTGTGATGTTCTATGTATTCTAGGGAGTTCTCTGGTGGGTGGAGGATGCGATTAGCCCTCTCAAGGGCGCTATTCATGAAACCAGACTTACTCTTACTCGATGGTGACCATTACTTCACCCTGCACCCAATCTGTAGTTGATTTTTCTTCTGATCATTTCTAGAACCTACTAACATGTTGGATATGAGTGCTATACTTTGGCTAGAAAAGTACCTCCAGGTTGTGTTAGGGCATTTGTTTGCCACTCTATTGTTATTTTATATTGATGTGCGCGCTCCTTGTTAGGATTGGCCAAAGACCTTGCTGGTAGTTTCTCACGATCGCTGCTTCCTTGATGCAGTTGCCACAGATGTGATTTACCTCCATTCTCAACGGTTAGAGGCATTCAAGGGAAATTATTCAGTGAGTCGGCATTGCTGTTAGCTACGTACATCTATCACAACCCCATCATTTGTAGTACGTAACAACAGCTCTTAGCCCAATTTCTGCATCATATCAAACACTATACGTATACTATTGAGGGTGTCTTGCTGGAGAGGGAAAGGGGACGAGCAGTTGTCCTCCCAGTTCCACCCTAGCGCTGAGGATATCCATGCCAATATTCTGATTGGAGTTGGATAGTGGGTGCTTTCTGCCTCCCTCTTTTCTGCCAACAATCCATTTCCCAGTGGGCCTCTTTCTCCATGACACTGTCCACGTATATACTATGAGCCTCACTGGGCAACAAATTAGGAACAAGTTTGATAAATGTAACACAAATCTGAATAATATTATGGTGGCTATTAGGTCATGTGGAAGTTTCGATGAAATAATCTGTTATTGGATGTGTCTCAGAGTACTGTCAGATGTAGGGTGATTCTGCAGTGATGAGTGATCTAATCGTGTGGGTAGTTCAACTGTTGTAGTTATCATGCTGTGAACACATAGTGTGTTGTTGCATCACTGTACTTCCTGGAGCATATGATGACATGTTACATGTAAAATGATTATTATCTGTGAATCATGTACAGTATATCTAGAGTTCCCTTGTGTGATAGTTATTCCAGAGAGTACCAATGTTACAGTGACATGTAACATACGTATGTTAACATACTGCAGGGTACATGCCTGGTGTATGCAGTGTGCGTGTGCACTACCAATGTAAATCATTTTGTTTCATCTACATATAGTATATTCCATACAATACAGTACATATTGATTATGCATATGTATGTACACATGTTCACGTGTTCATATACTTATACATGTACTGTACCCTATATGCATGTATGCATGTGTGGCGAATAATTGTATTTGCACTCATTTTAGACTTTTGAAAAAACCCGTACAGATAGGTTGAAGTGTCAGCAGAGGGAGTACGAGGCACAAAAGCAGCACAAACAGCATCTTCAGGTGTGTGCAATGTGTAGTTAATATTATATGTACATGTCTATGTGTGTGTGTGTGTGTGTGTGTGTGTGTGTGTGTGTGTGTGTTTGTGTGTTGCATCCTTTAAATTAAAATAAACCAATTTTTACATACATGCTGATACAAAAATCTGGAGAATTGCTATCAATTACAGGAAGAGATCCACAGTTTATAAGCATTTTAGAATTTGCTGAAGTGTTAAATTCATCAAGTTTTCTGTTACACCATCATTGCTTAATGTCACCAATGGAATGCTGAAACAGCTAGAGCTTAGAAGTTCTTGTTCTATGTATCAAATTCCAGCACTAATATGTTCCTACGTTTCTGCCTTTACCATTTATCCTGCATGCTTTATACGTACCTTTCCGATGCAGGATTTTGTGGATCGTTGGAGATACAATGCCAAACGTTCTTCTTTGGCACAGAGCAGACTGAAGGCAATAGAGAAGCTGTGAGTTTTAGGAGTTTGAGGTGGGGGTTGTAATATACTGTGCTTTTTTGCTCTGACCAGTCCTGATCTGAAGCCTGTCATCATCGAACCTGACGTTGTGTTGAAGTTAGTCTCATAAACAGAACAATTTTGTTTAGACTCTCCTCACCGACTACACTGTATCCCGTGCTGTATACTTATAGGTTTCCCGAAGTTGAGAAACTGAATCCTCCGATCTTGCAGCTTGATTCTGTATCATTTACCTACGATAATGGCCCTATGGTGTACAAGGACATTGACTTGTCTGTCAGTCAGGAATCACGGATAGCCCTTGTAAGCACTGTATTTGTATTTGTACAGGTATCACAAATCGTGTATTAGCATATCTGCATATTTATGTACATATGTGTATAATACATATAATAATATTATTCATCTGCCAATGTACTGAAGTAACTCCCCAGGTAAAACTGGCCCATTTAGTCTGTACATACGTACATCCTAGTACTGCAAATTAGTCATAATCGTGCAGGTATTTACGTATGATTATTTATAATGCTTCCCTGAGTACCTTTTTATGTAAATACGTATGTTCATATGTACACACACATACACTACGTATGTACATCTTCTGCATATGTTCAGTGAAATCTGGTCATATGGTGGATTAACACGTTTAGTGGATTACAGTAACTCAATATTCAGTAATACTTGTACATTATATTGGTAGTGGAAGTTTGTGGTGGATTAAGGGTTTGCCAGTTAAGATGTTGGTGGATCAACAGGAATTCACTTCATGTAGTGCTCACATGCATATATACACATACATGCATACATTGCATCACATTACATATACACGTACATGCATACATCATCTAGGTGTCTTGTGCTCACATGCATGTACGTACATACGTACATGTGTACATCGTCTATGTACCTATATAATGCTTACATGCATGTACATTGTCTATGTACATATATACGTAGTACTAGCATGCACGTACATCGTCTGTATGTATGTATGTAGTGCTTACATGCATGCACGTACATTGTCTGTATGTACGTATGTAGTGCTTACATGCATGTACATCGTCTATATACCTGCGTATGTAGCTTGGAGACAATGGGTCTGGAAAGACAACCTTGCTAAAGCTCTTGATGGGGACACTTGAGCCATCATCAGGACTAAAGCACTCTCACCGGTAATGCTCATAAGCTACTTTGTGTTAATGTCTGTGCCACACTGCGCGAATAGAAACGCCGAAATATGATATTGTGATTCAATTTACACAATTACGTATTTGATGTATACATTAAATTGTGTACATTGTATTTTATGTTGCATATGTATGTACATACGTACATATGGAAAAGATGGTTTCTCATATGATGTACGTATGTATATTATGTATGAGTTAAATAGACTGTTAGTGGTACCTCAGATTGGATGGTATCACTGGGCCATTACGTATGTATATGCAAATAAAATTTGATATACAAGCCCATATGCATACATACTACATGTATGTATGAGTACTTATACATACTATGTATGTATGTACAGGTTTACATATGAGCTGTACAAGTGTTGTGTGAATAGCTTAAAATTGTGTGTAATTACTGTATGCAAGTGATTTTGATATGCGGACAGGCACGATATGTATGTATATGCTGTGTATTGTATGTCGCCATGCAGGAAGGTGAAGTTTGGTTACTTTGCTCAGCACCATGTGGACCAACTTGTGATGGGAATTAGTCCATTGGAACTGTTGCAGAGTAAACATCCAGGTATGTGCATATCATGCTATGTACATATGTACATGAGAAGAATTGTGTCATCTGCTTTACCCATTTCAGATACCTTCAAGTTTTGTTGTATATGTTTGTGTGTATTTATTGTTGTATTTACACACCTATGTATGTACGTATGTAGGTAAGAACTTGGAAGAATACAGAGCACATTTAGGATCTTATGGAATCACAGGGGAACTTGCCCTTAGGCCAGTTGTATCTTTATCAGGTGGTCAGAAAAGTCGTTTAGCTTTTTCACTGATGGCTGTCACAAGGTATTGTAGCTGCATGCATACTGTACATATGTACTCCGTATAATTTTATTCTACCAGAATGAGGGCTCATACTGCATCTATGTTCAATGTGTGTGCATATTCTCAGACTGTAAAACACTTTTGACATTTGAAAATGTTGAAACGAGTAATTCGAGTTCAAAACCTGTGTGTGTGTGGGGGGGGGGGGCAGCCCCACACTCAAATTACTTTGGCATCTTTTTCAGATTTAGAAGAACCTCCGCTAAAGTTACTACTTTCAGTGAAGCTGTTGCACTTGAATTTTAGCCCAATTTATAATTCTTGACATTTCAAATTGGCCATCTTTTCGCCTACCTGTATCTGCCTACACCTGTGCCTGTGTACCACAGCATAGAAGGGCCTAGCTTTGCAACACTAATGAAATCCAGCATGCTGCGTGTATGTACTTACTCCAGTGCTGTTATCTCTGTTTCGGACATGAATTCATGGTGAGCACATACGTATGTATGCCTTGAGAGAAAAGACTATGAACACCACGTGTGTAGACACAACTGGTCTATACTGACTTTTTAGTCTGCCATAATACTGCCAGGAGTGATAAACAGGTGTATGCAGAGTTGGAGGATTGTTGGGAGTTCAAGTTAATTTTAGCCCGGAAAGGAAAGCGGTTCAATGTTGTATCCACTCAATTCCTTACTCCCCAATCACTTACCTGTATTGTATGTATTGAACCTGTAACCCTGTATTAGTCTACCTAATGCTGTGGTGTGTGTGGATAGATATGTAAACTTCACCTATGGGTATTCACCAAATGCTGCATCATTTCTACAGCCCCAACCTGTTGATACTGGATGAACCTACCAACCACTTGGACATTGAAACCGTGGAGGCCTTGGGTGAAGCCTTGCAAAGATACAAGGTAGGTCATTTCCTGTAAGTGTATCGGAAGAGATGTTCAGGTGTGTGGAGGTGACTCATGCTAGCCATTCAGTTGATGATCTAGTGGAAGTCTTAATTGATATGATATCCTAAGATCAGGTGGAGATATCATCAAGTAATTTTATACACAGTAGTTCTTGTTCTGATGGAGATTGCACAACAGTTGTTTACCTCTTTGTGGTGAGCAAACTCCCAGCCAGGATGTAGCACAGTGCAGCACACCTGGCACCTTAGTAAGCCGTGTCAGCAGTGTATATATGGACGTAGTGCATAAGCCCCTTCAACTATTGTTCACCATACCATCTGCGCGACCTTTGTACTTTTACTTTCAAAGCTCTGTTTTGCCAAATACATCAAGTATGTCATTTACATATTTCAATCATATTGCAATTGTTTGCCAGACAGCTATTGACCAGCATTTTGGGAATAGGGTTGCGAGCTAGTCTGTTGTAACAAACTGATAAAGTGCAATGTACATACGTACGTACAGTGAGTTCTTGATAATCCACTGCAATTCATTTTCAAAATATAGTGGATTCATACGTTTAGCAGATTGACTGGATATTCATCAGTACTTGTACTTACATTGTTACTGGGAAATTGTGGTGGATAAAAGGTTTGGTGGATAAAGTGGTGGTGGATTAACGGGAATTCACCATATACAGCAAATGGTACGAAGTCAATTCGGAGTACGTCGGTAATTTCATCATTCAGTGGATTTCCTGTAGTTTCAATTGACAGTGATGGAGCAGTACCCACTGTATATCCTACGTATAATACACAATATGTAGTACACATGCTATGTATTGGTACGTATGTGTATATGTATATACGTACATTCATGAATACGACATGTATCTATCCTGCCGGCCAGGAAGGAAGCAACAACAATAGCATATGTGATTGTCTTTTGATAATCACTTTTATCTCCCTATGGGTTCTTTACTAGGCAGAGAGTCTAGGATGTGTTTTTATAAAATATTGTACTTTACGTACATTGCACAGGGAGGAGTGATTATTGCATCACACGATGAGAGTCTTATCACCCACGTTTGCAATGAAGTGTGGCTGTGTGGTAATGGAAGTATTAAACGGCTGGAAGGCATAGAAGAGTACAAGAAATTGATAGAAGGAGACATCTCTACTTGATAAGCTTCATTAATTGATTGCAATTCACTTTATTTAATCTTAGTTCTAATTTATTTCTAGAAATTTATCCAACATTTAGCCATTTGTAATGTTGTGAATACAAATTGTAGTATGTGTAATCATGCTATTGTTACATCAGCATCGTCCATTCTTTATTGCTCCATTGACATATTTACACGTGGTCTGAAATTAATCTGTAATACGGTTATGTAATATATTACATTGTTCATCATTTCCCAGCAATCCTGCATGTACACTGATTTTAATTGTGGCTTAATTTCTTTGTGAATTTTTTGCAAATGACTTTGGATCTAGAGTTATTTGTTTGCCAAATTAATATTCCATCCTCCATTCATTGAAATTTTCAGTGCAACTGGAACAACATCCATCGATACAGTAGTCGGGATTACTCCATATGTGTGTGAAAAACTAAAACTGCAAATTTCAATCCTGTTGTTACTTTATGATAATGCTTCCCACGAGTATTAGCACATACGTATATGGTATTCTTCTCGCAGTAATATACCTGTATGTATAACATACATATATGTAGGTATGTGTGTATACGTTGAGTTATGAGTACATATATCCGGAAATATTGGTGGTGATTTAAATTTGGTGATTTGGCGGTCACGGACATAATCACCAAATTAGTATTCGTCAATCAACATTTGCATTTTAATGTTATCAACACTTGTTTTGGCAAACTGCCAAATTTAAATTCCGCCAATAATTTATTGGTCCAGATTTCAGGCAAATCGCCAAATTTTATGAACGCCAATATTTCCGGATATACGGTATATGTTATATAGTCAACTTAGTATGAAGTAGAACTTAGTATGCCACAGCTTGTGAGGTTTAGTGTTGTGTATGTAATCATAATAATAATTATGGATATAACTTGTTGGGATAATCATTTTGGATTCGATCAGGAGCATTGATTTAAAAACACAGTCTGGTGAAGAGAGTTCTTCATCTGGATGTTTCAACCCTGTAGGTCGTCTTCAGCAAGAACTCTCTTCACCAGACTACATGTACACTTTAAAATGCTCCTGAGTCTGAAAGGATTTTCCCAACAACAGTTGGAGACCTTGCAGTCTGAAATTCCTATTCAAATGTGTCTATCCACATATACATATAATTTCGCTTCAGATGTACAAGTACTATGGATTGCACGTTTTAAATCCTATAGTGTACAGTACGTGAGCTATGCATAGAGCTATATGGATTACCTATACCAAATCATGTACAACTATCTCAAACACCCTCGTGCACTATTATAATTACAAGTTAATGGTTGCCAATGTTAAGATAGATGAAATATTCTAGTGTGTTTCCTAGTTACTTAGTGTCAAAACAGCTGCCGTGAGGCAGGGCGTCCCCATGACACAAGGGAATTCACACACTCCCCACAAGAATGTTGTGGTTACCAGTGCATAATCCACAGTAAACAAACACTGTATTTGTACATAATAATATGCATAACACTGAAGTAGTCAATGCATATAGTTGAGGAGCTGTATAGAATAATCAGATTGACTATTGAAATTGTAATGTTACTCACAAAGGTCACTCTACTGCGATGCCACATTTTCCCTTGAAGTTCCTGTTTGACTGGGGAAATGTCCCTTAGGAAATGATGGCTGAGTATTTTTAGCCATTACAAGTCTTCACATGTGTGTGGCTTCCCTTCCTGATTACTATATAAGAAATGATCACAGATCTAGAGTCACTAACCAAGTGTTTTTGTTCAATCAAAGCTGTGGCATTTCTAGTAACTTATATACTTACTCATATACAGTATGAATTATTGGCGAGTGTTGCTTTTGGATGCTTTTCTTGTCTTCCTATCCAATCTGATTTTCCATGCCTCTGCCAACTGTGGAATTAGCGATATCTCCCTGATTGTGAACAATGAGAGAATTCATAAAGAAACCTACTATGTAAACTTTGTCAATTTCAATGATAATGTTACAGTCTCCTGCTCCCAGAGTGTTGGAAGCCGCCTTTGCAATATTGCGTTACAGCTCGACCTATCCAGTAGCACATTCAATCTTGAAAGGGGTTCAGTGACAATGAGCAAAGACAACTTTGTCCCAGGAACCTATCAGTGTAAAGATAGCTCAAGATCTAAAAAAGTCATTTTGAGACGTAAGTACTGTATGTATGTACATGTGATGATGACCGCGATAATGCTGATACATTATTTGCATGACATCTTTGATAACACTTTATCATTGTTAATGTTGATTGATTCTTTAGGTGCACCTACCCTTGTGGTTTCTTCGCCAGTCCTTCGTGCATACAAGGGCCAAACGGTCATGCTTCCTTGCAAACTGGACAATGTATATCGGTCTGTTACATACAAGGTCTGCTGGACAAAACAAGACAAACGACTTGAAAAAAGTTGCATGACGAAACCTGGAGACAAAATCGACATTTCTACTTTTTCACTTCCACTTGGTAATGTCAGCTCCGATCACGTTGGGGCATACAAATGCCAAGTAGAGGAAATTGGCGGAGATGCAATGTCTGGAAAGTATATCATATCTTCACCTGTTGTACTACAAGTATCAGGTACGTTACAGCTGCATGGTTATTTAACATGATCAAAATGTCAGAGAAATGTACATCTTACACTGTTCATTGCACTTGCCCTTATTGCAGAAATGAATTCAAACATGTCACTGTATTTATTGTGTACATTTTAGATGCATGCTTGGTATTATACTGACATGCATCCCTGCTTATCTCTTTAGAGGAGAGACCTGTGACCATTAATATGAGGATGAACATCCATCTGCATGGGAACGAAACCTCCACACATAACATTGAGATAAAGAGTTCGTGACATGTAAATGTATTACAGACATTTTACAGAATGTTATTCACTGTATACTTTACCGTTTTTAACTTTAATTTCATATTTAATATGTAAATTAAGTATTTATTGAACTTCACATTTTTTCATCACTTATTACAATAATCATCAATTTTTAGTTCTTGCACTATCTTTACTGTTAATGTGTATACTGTGTATTACATTTTTCTAGTACTTATTAAATTTTTCAATTCACAAATTATTGGAGTTTCGAACTAGCATATAATCGATCAATTGCACATGCATTAGTAAAAATACAATTGCAAAAGAGTGAGCCACAGTCAAGATCTGTTAATATCGTTTGCATAAGAAACGCAGTATGACGTTGACAATAACACGTGATAGTTGTAAAATGTCTGACTGGACTGATCGGAAGAAATTTTAGATTGGTTGTTACAGGCGCTTTTACTAGCTTCAAATGAGCGAAGAAGGTGATTTTATGATTGAGTACATCACATGTATTGTTTGATAATTCTATAGGATCAATAATGAATGAATGAATGTATGTTTTACCGGCCACATACGAATGATTGCTTACACGTGCAATATTTCCGATTTTCCTATTGTAACCGAGTGACGGTGCTCATCTGTGTATGATCTTCGTTTGGTATGGCGCGGTTTTACCGGTAAAAGTACTCATTAGAAATCTTTTATTACATGTTTTTCACATCTCTGTATGTTTGTGTGCCGTGGCATACTCAAACGTCGTATAGTCAACATGTTGTGTGGGGTAATAGAACTAGAAAATACTGTAATACTAACATTTTTTTTCTGTTTTTAATTGGCGGACAGATATCGCATCGCGCCTTTTCGGGGCTTGTAAGTCAGGAGACGTGCAAGCACTGAAGCAGTTGGCGGGAGAGTCCGGTTATGTCGCTGAATTGTTGCAAGACACCCATGTTCCTGACCGAGGAAGAAGCATTGGAGAGAAGACAATATTTGCTGCCGCTTTGTCAGGACATGTGGATGTAGTGAAGCTTCTCCTGAAGGAAGGTGTCAATGTGAACGTCACAACCAACCAAGGGTCACCCATATTTGCAGCCACCAAGAACGGACACTTGAACGTCGTCCTCCTATTGCTGGAGTGGGGAGCAGAGTTTCGCCACATCAAAGGTGGATTCAGCCCTGTGTTTGCTGCTTGTCTTGAAGGCCACCTGGATATATTGAAGCTGCTTGTGAAGCGGGGAGGTGTGGGGGTCCTCAACATTGATAATCCCCCACTTGTTGTATTGGCCTGCACGAAAGGGCACCTCGAGGTCTTGAAATACTTACTGCACATGACGAATTTTGATATAAACAGAACATTTAAAGGCAAAGATGTCCAAAAGGAAGAGAGGGACTCCCTGCTTTTCATCGCATGTGGACGTGGCCAAGCCAACATCATTCAATACCTAGTTTCAAAGGGAGCAGTGGTTACCAAGGGAACAGTGGCTAAATTCCCCAAACTTCTACAGGGTGCTTTGGAACAGAACCTGAAGGAAGTTGAATTGAAACCACCTGACAAGGGTGTGTCCCAGAAAGCCATGGAAGCCTGCTGGAGTGGTCTGAAGTTCACTGACATCCCGCCCAGCCTCTTCACCTCCTTGTCGTCAACTCTTGTCAGCGTTGATCTTAGTGGCAACATTCTTGAATCCGTACCAGAAGAAATGTTCACTCTGCCCCATTTGCAGTCGCTCAATTTGTCATCAAATCGTTTAACGGAATTGACTTCAGAAGATTGCAAATGGTATTGTAACAAGTAAGTATTGCTCAATGTGAAATGTGCACTAATTGGTGTTGATTGTTGATTGGCGTTCCAACAGTTATATTATTGTCATGATTTGATTATTATTAATTTCTATATATTTAGACAAAACAACAATTGTAATAGATTTGACATGTCCGTTCTGTTGGAATTGTATGGCAGTGTGATTTCGTATTTGAAGTCATAGCAGTCACCTCATACAGCTGATTGCTCTCAGTAGTGCACTGTTAAGGAATATTCCTTCAGAAGAGTTTCGTACCTACAATGTTAAGTCCAGTTTGAGATTGTCACACTTTTGGCATGTGACCCATCAGAGTATATGTCTGTAATGTACGTACCTCTGTAATGTATGTACCTCTGTAATGTATGTACCTCTGTAATGTATGTACCTCTGTAATGTATGTACCTCTGTAATGTACATACCTCTGTAATGTACCTCTGTAATGTATGTACCTCTGTAATGTACCTCTGTAATGTATGTACCTCTGTAATGTACATACCTCTGTAATGTATGTACCTCTGTAATGTACATACCTCTGTAATGTATGTACCTCTGTAATGTACATACCTCTGTAATGTACCTCTGTAATGTATGTACCTCTGTAATGTACCTCTGTAGTGTACATCTGTCAAGTGTGTAGATGGGAACGTGTGTAGCACGTGTGTATAGGTGGGGCCATCCTTATTTTTGAGTTAACGTCTTCTTTCAATAACTTATTTGAACATTGAGAGGAACATTGCCTTCTAAGGGCAAGAATGGATGTCCCATTTCACGTGATATCTGAATATGGGCGCTGCCTGCTAGATATGGTTTCCAATTAATTGCTCTCAGCACAAGACTGCTCTTCCTTGCTGATAACAAGATATATGTGTTTGTGTGATCTTATCACTTATAGCCCCACATGACACAGCCACTTACTGTGTACTGTACATTTGATTTCCTATAAGCACAAGTGTTTTCATCTTTTTGCTTGGAACCTTAGATGTGTATGAAAATTTATCAGTATTGGCTTTATTGTCACGATATAGCCAATGATGTGTTTTGTACACACTTATTGAATTAAATACCGGGCGGGTCGTTTTCCTCCGAGTTTACTATGGTATGAGAATGTCCAAGACAATGTCACTCCTTTGAGGATTGTTAGAACAGCAAATCAACCCTTTGTGATTCATGTGGTGTTTCTGTTTCTCATGGGAGTGAAACCACTGTCTCCTATACTTCTATACTATCAACTGTGGATTTGAAATATTGGATCGGCTACTGGTATCTGTGGAATATTGGTCATTTTTTGGCAATGGGAATATTGGATAGATCTCATATTGGTGCACCTCTGCCTACCAGTTGTGATGGCAGAGAGAATCAGTCTGTAATGGTATGTATTTTCCAGTGAACAAAGTTCCCTATTTCATACACTTTGGATGTATTTTCACTGCGGGGAGGGGGAGGGGGAGGGGC
>OZ026560.1:2304258-2434258 GCA_964020155.1 Chondrilla cf. caribensis
CTTATGTACATGCAGTTTTTCCTTTGATCTACCCCTCAACCATGATGCATAATATATATACGTACGTACGTATATACGTATATTGTACTGTATATTTCTTGCAGCAATCCACAGTTGAAGGATCTTCCTTTGCAACTGGGATTTTTGAAGAACTGTTGGGAGTTGAATTTAAATGGTCTTAATTTGACTAAAATCCCTCCCCATCTCCGACCAGGTAAGAACAAGGGGTGTGGTTGTGTGTACATGCATGTGTGCCTACCCCATGCAGTGGGTGCATACAAGTGTATGTATTCTACCTTCTTGTCCAATCCACTTGCCTGTGTAGTGTTGTAGTTTGATGGGCTCGAATTTAGCACCGCAGTGATATGTCGTAGTTGTGTATACTTTTGCATGGCTATTATCATTACAGATTCACAAACATCTGTGAATACATATGTACGGTAACAGCAATTTACCCATTGGGAAAATACAAATGCAAATTGAAATCCAGTTGTTAACTTGCAAAAATCTATCTTGAAACTTATGGTATATTATCCTAGCGTTTGATTGAATGTGGTGGTGATGGCAAGTAGTGGTGTCTCCAATCCTGCAAGTCTGGGTTACACTCTGGACACACAGGGTACAGTCCATTTTTCTCTACCATGATCCAGCTGAGCGTAAAGCAACTACGAAGCAGCTGTTAGCCTTCCTGCGGGCTCAGAAGAGGCAGTGCAAGCCTTACAACAGAATGAAGCTGATGGTTGTTGGGTTGCAGGTGAGTTGTGGACATGCATAGGAGAGTGGACTAGACTTCCTCATCACAGCATGCATACCCACTCAGTGTACATTCCTGATATCTCATACTGCTACAGCACTTAACCAATGTAGTGTATGCACATACTGTATGTCAGTGGTTTAGTCTTCACCCACAACTTGTGCATTAGCAGAAGCCTTTGATAGTCTTCAAAGGAGTAGACAAAACAGGAAGACATTTGTGCATGTAGAAAAGTGAACAAATAGCATACTTAGTATTTGTGGAGCAGGCCTAAGAGGTGTATGCTTGTACATACGTACTGTGTGTATATTTGCTGTAAAGTAAGAACTGAAGTGCACTTACTTAACTCAAGTATGGAGTAACACCATACAGTGCAGGTCCATTGTTAGCTACTGCAACAATGTATCCTGAAATTCCTCCATTATGTATGTTTGGTGTGGGAACATGTATTCCAAACTAGTTATGAGTGTGCTGTTTGCTCCCAGGGCCGAGGAAAGACAACCCTGCTGTCCTCTTTGAGGGATCGCAATGCCACACTTCCTGAGAACATATCCACTGTTGGTGTGGTGCTCAATGAATGGACCTGTGTATCAAGGGCCCAGAAAAGGGTATGTGATATACGTATGTACGTATGTATTTAATTGAAACATATATTATTCATATTGAAGCTTTTGTAGTGTCATTCTATTAAGATTTGTTGTTGAACACACACAATATTTTGAAAGGTGACCAGTTCCCAAGATACGTACTTGTACTGTTTTCTATGTACGTACGTAGTGTGGGATTCACTTTTGGATTATTTGTAGTGTTTTTGTGTGTTCCAGGATCCAGTGGTGTTCAGTACGTGGGATCTTGCTGGTCAGGAGGTGTACTATGCCACTCACCAGTGCTTCCTCTCCCGGAACACTCTCTACCTGGCTGTATGGAACATGGCAGGTGGGGAGAAGGAGATTAAGGCACTCCGACCATGGCTCTTGAACATTCAGGTGTGTACATGCACTCCTCACTCCTTGTTCACAGTTGTGTACGTGTGGCTGTTCACCTTTGTGTGATTTTTTTTGGATTATTTTGAATTTGTGGGACGTGGTGTACTAGCTGTAGTGATACAGGATGTTTTGTAGGAAAGTGGCAAAGGGGGTGAGTGTGGTCGGTCAAGAGGTGAATGTGGTTATGGGGAAAATGTAACTCAAATTCAATAATAGTATTATTGCAGGCCTTGTCAGAGGAGAAGGTAAAATTTCCAAGCGAGCACAGATGCTCCCCAGCCTCCCTTCACTAGGAAATCATGGAATATACCCTTCAGCTGAACTCCCCTTTGTGCATTTGCAGGGCTGTATCTGGGACAACAATCCTGGGTATGGGCTTTCCCTTGAACCCAGAGGCTACTGATAGTTGCTTAGTGTTTATAATAATGTTCCACACACAGGGAAAGGGTGTTTTGTACTGTTAGGTGTTTGGCGCTGTTTGCAGAACATGTACAGCGAAACCTCGCTAATCCAACACCTCCCTAATCCAACATTCTCTCTAATCCAACCATTATATGAGGTACAGTCACCATACATAAGTATGGTAAGAGGCACTCCATAATCCAACAACCTCCTAATCCAACATTATTCTCAGGTCCCATTGAGTGTAGGATTGGAGAGGTTTCACTGTAACATGTTATTATCAGTTGGTTATACGTATGTAGCTCTGATGTGTTTCAATACTGTATGTATTCAAACAGGCAGGGTCAAAGATCTTCTTTCTGTTTATGTACAATGTTCTGTGTGTAAATCTGTTTACATGGTTGGAATTGTGTACATGTACATGCATACATACGTGTGTACAGGTGTATGTGAATGAAGCTAAATGTGTGTGTCACCATAGACACTCTAAACTACGTAGTTTAGAGTGTCTATGGTGACACCACACTCCTGACATTGGTCACACATTAAACAAACACCTGTTTCCCAGTGTCAGGTTACCTCCAAGGCACAGCTGTTGTGTCTATATATGCCCTGTAGACCAACAGCTGGTGTCTACAGGGTCATGAGTTCATCAATGGAAATCCTTGTATGGTGTGTTTGTTGGCAATTAGCACCTGTTACTATCCTAATACCACAACCTATTTCAGCATAGATATACGTACCTGTTCTGTGGTTGCTACACATTGTAAGTACAACAGTAAACCAAGTGTGTTAAAAGACCAGTTTTGCAGAAGCCCATTTATTTTTGCTCAAATGCTGTTGTCCAACAATAGATAAACAACTAGCCTTTGGTGGGTCTACACAGCAGTGGGTTGTTTACTTGTGTACCATACATGTGACATTGGTCATGTGACCTGTGATGTTGTACATACGTACCTGTGATGTTGTAATGTGATGCAGTGTACTGTGTATACGTGTTGTGATGTTGAGCTGATGTCGTGAACTTATTCGTCCCAGGCGAGAGCTCCTTACTCTCCCGTCATTGTTGTCGGCACTCACTTGGACAAGCTCCCCTCTGGAGAGGCCCCAGAGTTGAGAGGGAAATACAGAATGCTAATTGAAAAGATTTATCGGCAACCTGGAGGAGGTTACCCCGATATATGTGACATAATTGAGGTATCAGCTGTCACCAAGGAAGGTTAGTGATACGTGCTGTATGTATGTACGTACGTATACTATTGGGATGCGTGCATCATTCAGTGTTTGCAGTACCAGAATGCGGTAAACCTCACTGTTAAGACCACATATGGAACAAATGAGGTGGCTTCCATTGTGAGGTGGTCCTAATTCTTGTGTTGAAAGTGTTTAGAGTATCTCATTACAGGAATTCCTGTGGAAATAGTGCCCCCATTACCGAGGTGCTTTTCTTCTAGTGGGGCTCTCCTGTATTGTAATGATGTTGTGTAGTTCCCCAGGAGTAGCATTGTGGCTGGTAATTTGTTTATTTATGTAAACCCAGGTACAGAGAGGTCACCCTCAGAAATGTAGGAAAATTTCTGTTGGCCCTCTTGACTGTGTGCAGTACTGTAGGTATGGTCTCTTAGCTGGTATCAACCCCCTGGTACTCTGGCGGCTGTGTTCAATCCTCTAGTTGTGTTGAAGTTATTTGAAGGAGCCACATTTGTGCCTATTCACATTAATTACCGAGCGGTTTATACTGCGAGGTTATCTGTTTCCGTCGCATAGGGCTGTCCAGAGTTGGCGCCCACTCATTTGATTAATTTCCGGGTTACAAAGTCTAGATTTTGTCCCATTTGTGCTTTCTTTCGCTGAGAGTTTCAAAGTGCTCGTGAACGAAATTCGATATTGGTCGATACTGATGTCAGAATAAAGTAAAGAACGTTCGTACAGACGACCTGGAGTTTGCGCAACGCGTAAGAGAAGGCAACTCACGTTTCTTTCCTTCATGGTGGCACTCTTCTCGCTATGTAATCAGCAGACCTCTTAAACACAAACTAGCAAGTTTTCTAAAAATTCTGAATAACGATTATCGAAATTCCTTTCGGCGTAAGTGGGGTATGTCGTTACATCGTTTGGGATCTAGAATTGGCCGGCCATGATGACGTCCATCTTTTCAGCCATTTACAAATGATATATGACGTCATGGCTTGTGCATGCGCGACTGTTTTTTTGGGTTTTTTTTCCAAGTTTTTTAATAACACAATACAATAGTTTAAGTTAATATATGTACGTATACCTAGACTAGATCATACATTCTTCTTTAGTGAGGTTCTGCACAAAGTGCACACCTAGTATGTATAGTGGATATGCATAATACCTTTCATGTGGTCAGTTTACACATGGTGTCATTTTTGTGGGCAGAGAATCATTTCAAAGTGTATGTATGTACGGTTAGGGGATTTCCTCACCTAGAATTTTACTGCCTGTCAGTGCTGTCACACCTGTTCTCCCTGACTTCATTTCCTGAACACTTGTTATCACAAAACGCTGTCTAATTTCCTTTCTTGCTTGTTGATCTTGCCTATTTTGGGAGGAATTGTGTCTGTAATCAGGCAGCGCTGTGCTAGTAGTGGTTCATACAAGATTCCCAGCTGGAGGAGAGGGTGTGGAGTCACACTTAGGGAAGTAGCACAGTGTGAAATAGTAATTGGCAATTCAGTGTTTTATGCAATGTTTAAATTTGGTAAAAATAAAATTTTACGCAAGTTGTATCGTACGTAAATTGGAACTACATACTGTGCATTCATTAAATTGTTTTATATTATTCATTAACACCATTGCCATCACATAAAAGTCCATGGTATCATAAATCTGGTGATGCTGATCATGGGTAACTTTGTACATAGCATTTTAATGTATAAAGTAAACATTACACAGTATCCAATGGTGTACGTGTTGGTGTACTGTAGTAGTGTACATGTTGGTGTACTGCAGTAGTGTACATGTTGGTGTACTACAGTAGTGTACATGTTGGTGTACTGCAGTAGTGTACATGTTGGTGTACTGCAGTAGTATACATGTTGGTGTACTGCAGTAGTGTACATGTTGGTGTACTGCAGTAGTGTACATGTTGGTGTACTGCAGTAGTATACATGTTGGTGTACTGCAGTAGTATACATGTTGGTGTACTACAGTAGTGTACATGTTGGTGTACTACAGTAGTGTACATGTTGGTGTACTGCAGTAGTATACATGTTGGTGTACTGCAGTAGTGTACATGTTGGTGTACTACAGTAGTGTACATGTTGGTGTACTACAGTAGTGTACATGTTGGTGTACTGCAGTAGTATACATGTTGGTGTACTGCAGTAGTGTACATGTCGGTGTACTACAGTAGTGTACGTGTTGGTGTACTGCAGTAGTATACATGTTGGTGTACTGCAGTAGTGTACATGTTGGTGTACTGCAGTAGTATACATGTTGGTGTACTGCAGTAGTGTACATGTTGGTGTACTGCAGTAGTGTACATGTTGGTGTACTGCAGTAGTGTACATGTTGGTGTACTGCAGTAGTGTACATGTTGGTGTACTGCAGTAGTGTACGTGTCGGTGTACTGCAGTAGTATACATGTTGGTGTACTGCAGTAGTGTACATGTTGGTGTACTGCAGTAGTGTACGTGTCGGTGTACTGCAGTAGTGTACATGTTGGTGTACTGCAGTAGTGTACATGTTGGTGTACTGCAGTAGTGTACATGTTGGTGTATTGCAGTGGTGTGTATATATCTATTGTATTGTACATTCACTTTACCTAGGTTTGGGTAGCCTCCACGAAGCCATCTATCGTGCTGCGATAAGTGCTAGGGATCCCGATACCAAGGAGAAGGTCATTGGTCAACAGGTGTGTGTGTGTGCTTGTGTGTGTGTGTGGGGGGGGGATAAGTTGCACCCCTAATTTAGTAGTAATTTTTGGCATTGATCTTATAATAATGAACAGTCGTGTTTGGTGAGTGAGATCAAAAAGTTGAGGGTGCCTTCAACTCGTGACAGTGCAACTCACAACCAGGACCATCTTTCCCAATCACAACAGACATTCTGACCTACTGAAATGTACATACTGCTGCCCTAGCTCCTTTCTCTCTGTCAAACACTATTATCTGAATCTGAAATTTGGCTTCCTGGCTTTAATCATTGCTTCAATTTGGCATGTCAATTTTGGTGGGTGTCCTGTATCCACCATTTTATGTAGAGTGAGCAAAGTATATGAGCTTGTTATTATTCATTGGATTGTGACACATTGCACATCTGGTGATTATGTTGCACCCAGGGATCAAGGTGCTGATTTTGTGCATAAGTCGTATTATTTCCCATAAAATCAAGTAATACATGTGTATGCTTTAGCTCTATAAAAGTACATTTGAGTGGGTGTCCTGTATTGTACATACGTATTATACAGTATAGATGTATGTTCATTTCTGTGGATTTGTAGCTGTAAGGTTTTAATTAGCAGTGACCATCCTTGACAACTGAAGGTGAATCATAAAATGATGTAATTGATAAAAAGCCTCTTTCAAAGGTGAGGTTTGAAGGGACTATAATTCCTTAGAGTACAGTACAGTCTATCCTACCATTTCCTACTTGTAATTTAAGCTGTACTCAGCAACAGGAAGTGGCCTAGGATCCTTCCTAGAATGATATTTCGCATATGTACGTATGTACACACACCTTTGAAGCCACACAATATAGGGGTATTTCCCATAATAATCAGGTCGTTGACAGGAAGTGGACGATCCTTCCTTTAAAGGTGCTTTGAAGACACAAAAGGTGACTTACAGGGTAGGATATTTCCCACATTCTTGCTACATTATGTTTCACCTCAGCGATAGGAAGTGGTGCAGGGTACTTCCTGTAAATGTATTTCACTATATTGGTATTCACACAGATGCTGAAGACATACAGTAGAAGATAGTTGTAATAAATTGGTGGGTATTTCCCTCACATTTTCCCTCACATTTCCCCCTTGGTTGGACATGTGTGCAGACCTGTTGGGCATCCTGTCACAGGTATTTTTTGCTGTACTTCCAATTCCTGTGACTGGGTGGGACTCGTGACTGTGGTGACCTGTGACATCTGTGCCATGTGAGGTAGAGGATTACATGGATCCTCTCGGCATGTGGTAGCAAAAACGTTTTCTCATCTACGTATTGAGTAGCTTGGGCAATTATTTGACAGTTATATTCATCGTGATATCTTAATGAGGACAATTATCGTGTTGGCAGGTAATTTGATGTCACAAATACCATATAGCCGGAAATATTGGCGGGGAATTTATTTTGGTGGATTGGCAATTTTTGATTCTAACACCAAATTTAATTCCACCGAATTATGCCTCAGAAACACATACCTTGTGAGGCAATCGTTTCTTCATTCAATCATAATATGATCATAGGCTATGAATATGATTATAACCCACCGGAAGCCAATTGGCAAAATAAAAGGCGCTAAAGTTTAAATTAGCTCCAAATCCCCAAATATTCTTCTTGCCAATGTTTCTGGCTATACGGTATCATTGAAACATGAAAATAGTACTAATAGTAACGATGATGATGAATGAATTGTAAAGAGTTAAGCAGCAAATCAGAAACACCAAAAGGGGAAGAAAGGTTGATCCAAAATCAAGCACTGGAAGTTGTGTGTACAAAATGAAGTGAAAATCTACATAACCTATGAGTGGTCAGAACTTACAAATTTCAACTGTTTCTGAAACGAATTTAGGTGTATATCCCACTCTGGGTTGAATTCTGTGCACAGTACGTGCTGTTGCTACATACGTGTAATGTTAGTACATGATCACATTGTGAAACTGTACTTCCAGACAGTATGCATGTATATACAGTGAATTCCCGTTAATCCGCTGCTATTCATTTTCAAAAATATAGTGGATTAATGAGTTTGGCAGATTAACTGGATGTTCATTGGTACTTGTACATTATATTGGTACTGGGAATTTGTGGTGGATTAAAAGGTTTGGTGGATAAAGCGGTGGCAGATTAACAAGAATTCACTGTATTTGGTTTGCATACAGTATGAACCGCATGTGTATGTGCAGTATATAAGTTTACCTGTATAGTGGTTCGCCCAATGTTGTCCTGAATGTGCATTTATCAGCGTCATACATACATGTATGCTGTGTATGTACGTATGTGAACATACTCTCTAAGTTGTGAAGCATGCCTGTACCAAGGTGTTGTATGTATACGTGTTGCAGGTCCCTTCCAGTTACTTGTGGCTGCAGAAGGTACTGGAGGTGGAGGTTGCACAGAGGAGGGAAAGCGGTGTCCCACCTGTCCTCACCCAAGAGGAGTTCACCAGACTGACCGACAAGATTCCAGAGAATGATATCCTGGACGATGAGGACCTAGCGCTAGGTACGTATGAGTGTCTCGTATTGTACACACTATGTTCAATCTGTATGTCCTATGTATTATGGAGTCTGTACATACATGTATTAACTACGAATCATAGTGTTTTTCATTTTTGTGTATGTTTCTTCAAGTAAGTATCTCCAATGCGACATAGTGCTAGCTGATGTAGACATCATCAGATCCTGCAGTCCTATACCATGTCAGTCCCTGTCCTACAGCATGTAGACAATATAGAACAGTGTACGCACATGTACTGTACGTATGTCTCATGCTGAGAAACTCCTCTAAACGTATGGTAATACCTTATGTCATACCCTAACATTATACTGTACAAATTGTTCTGACACAAATACCCATGGTGGGATAGGTATTATTGAACCAAGACCTGGCTAGGGGCTAGTATCAAGTGAGTGAAAGATAGCCCTGCAAAATAAGAATGCATATTCTACAAGTATTAATCCTTGCTGTAAGCAATACCAGGGAGACAAACCCTCTGAACCAATTGAATAACTCAATCCTTAACTTCTGTGACAGAAGCTACAATACCTGTACTGTACTGTACCTCCCGACAATGTACTCTAAGTAAATTCTTGTATTTCTGTATCATGTCTATTGCATACAACCATTCGATAAGAAATATGCTCAGTTGATAGTTGAGTGAGTATCGTTTGCCTCTTTACCACTAGCTGCCCAGTTCCTACATGACAATGGCGTCCTCCTTCACTACAATGATCACTTGAGAGGTTTGAACAACCTTTACTTCATCGATCCAGCCTGGCTGTGTGACATGCTGGCAGAAGTAATCGCAGTCCCTGAAAAGGGCAGTTTCATCCGCCATGGGATACTTGCAGAAGCTAACGTGGCCTTCCTGTTCCGAGACACCAAGAAGTTCCCTCCTCAATATTTGAGCCAGTATCTCCAGTTGTTGGAGAGATTTGAGATTGCTCTCTCCCTGGGTGATGGTACAAGGCTCATACCGTCTATGCTGTCAGTCGATTCACCAGCCTTCAACTTCACAAACCCTCCACCTCCAGCTTTGCTCAGTGAGTTATTCTGGACTACAATGGGATGCAGCATTCACACATACTACATACGTACATACAGTGTATATTGGTTTGGTGTCTAGTTGATTTGTGAAATGGCTCGAGTTTTGAGGTCTCTTGTGTAAACAAGGAAAATCAAACACCTCAGGAACAGACACATTGTAGTCATGTACCAACACTGCACACTCCACAGGATTTCCTAAAGTTATACTGAGATATGGAGCTTTGCCAGTCCTTCATAATGGAACACTATGCCTTCATTCAACCACTAAACCTTTAGATTTTGGGCACTGCACCATATCCTTGATCTATGCTACTTGTCTGACGTGTGTCCTTTTTTGGTCTGCATTCAATTTGCAATTTGTAATGTGACATCTTATATAAAATGGTAGATTGCTGAAATTAGATCTGTTACCCAATGTACAAGGTACTGTAGCACTATGCCTTAATGAAACCATTGGGTGAACCCTGCTGTACTTCATGCATTCAATTGTATGGGGTAAGATGATATGCGAGCTTTCTTTTTTCTTTGAATTTTATTTCCTATAAAAACTGTATGTTCCACAGTTTGTTTATACTCCTTTTCCATTGTTCCCTGTCAGGCGAGCTAAAACCTGGTGAAATAGGCCCTCCAGTCTGTATCAAGCGGCGATACCTTATGGTATACGTCCCCAGTGGATTCTGGAGCCGGTTGATAACCCGCATCATCATCAACCTGAAGAGGACTGGTCTGGTGGATCCCTCTCAGAAGAGAGTCTACAGAGACGCTGTGTACTGGAGGAGAGGGATATACATCTCATTCAATGGAGGAAAGTTCTTGGTCCAGGCTATTGAAGTGAGCAGTGTGTGTAGTCCATGAGTACTGTACACACATACTGCGCACATTTGACATAGTGAAGTATTTTAGTCAGTACTGTGCACAGTACACACGTCTATCAGCTCCAGGTACTGGAGATACATGCAACGTGCTGTGTGTAAAAGAAATGGCATGCAGTAAATGCAATATAATCACTTGGAACATATGTACTGTATGTATGTATCTATGTGGTAGGTGTGTATGTATCTGTGTGGTAGGTGTGTATGTATCTGTGTGTTAGGTGTGTATGTATCTGTGTGATAGGTGTGTCTCATACATGTGATAGATGTGTCTTCTACATGTGATAGGTGTGTCTCTTACATGTGGTAGGTGTGTCTCATATGGGTGTGGTAGGTGTGTCTGGTCCCTTTGTCATGTATTCTTCATGGTTTGCTCAGAGTGCCAGTCTGCACATGGATTACTTGAGGTCCATGCATCAGGTGGCAGACGGTGTACCTGAACTGGATGACTTACAGGGTCTGGAGTTGACAGTCTGGTCCAATGATGGTGACGACTACTCTGCCGTGGGGTACATCGTTGACCAAGTGGAGTCTTTGATTGATGAGTGGTTCCCAGGTGAGAACTGAACTCACTGTAATACAGTCCAACCTGTTTAGTAGGTACCTTGAAGGGCACACCAAGCCTGTACTTGTTATCAGAGGTACTTACTATTAGTACTGGTTGGTGTAGTGTACATGACCTAGGGACTGAGTGAGGTGTACTCACTAACCAGAGGTACATACGTACTGACATAGGTACTCACTATGCAAGTTGCACTGTAGCATATTGAGCAGCTTACATACATATGTATGGTGTTAACAGTGTGAGGGGTTGTGATGTGAAAGGTTCTGTGTGGTTCTTATGGTGTTGTGTTATTTTCAGGTTTGAAGAACACCGATCCTCAGGGCCAAGTCTTGTTTGAACGAGAAGCAATTTGGGTGGTTCCTGCTCATCTGAGGAAGAAGAGGTTTGACCCTGATAGTACTAATGGCAGTATCACTTCTGGGGAGGAAATTGAAGAAGAAATCGTATTCAAATTGGAAGACTGTGCCCTCCAGGCGAGGAAGTCAAGGACCATGTACAATGCTGAGTATGACACGTACATTCCACTGGACCACCTCGTCCCTGAGCTGCTGTTGACTGACCTACCGGATGAGTTTAAAATGAACACTGCTTCTTTGGAATATAATCCGGATGACTTCAGTACATTGTTGGGAGTGGGAGGGGCTGGTGCTGTGTACAGAGGAAAGTAAGTGGGAGAACCCTGTAATTTGTGTGTAGTAGGATCCAGTAAACTGGATGAGGACAGTGTATTTGTGGACCATGTAATTCACATACATCGGTGGTGTGTTGGAGAGGTCCAGTCATTTGTATGGCGATGGTGTATGGTACAGTGCCTTTCAATTGATTGCAGTGTTATACAGTGTCTATTGAAGTTACTGCCATACCATATTGGGACAATGGGAGAACCACTCCAACTAATTCACTTTCCTTGCTTGTCCGGTTGTGAACAATTGTCTGCCATTCAGACCTCCCATTGTCAGAATTCTTCAATTCTATCCAGCAGATCGTAGTGCTGTTCCATGTTGCTGAGTAAAATAGAGTAATTGGAACACCCACCCATCAATTGCAATTTGAAATCATGTCAGTAATGTCTTCATACAGAGAAGCTAAAATGGTAGACGCTTATAACCACTTAACCATAACTCATCATTATCAGTGTTTCAAGGCACCTGTCTAAAATCACCTTGATGTCCCAAGTTACCTGTGTTACCCTGTCTATATGTGGTGTCAAAGTATTAATTGAAGTTGTAATGTTGTGAAAAGTGAATAATATTGTATGCTACCTTGCACATAGCATTGTTATTGTAGCTGAGTAATGAGTTGCTAGGCAATTGATTAACAAATTTCAATAACAATTACCTTATGGGAGAAGTGTGTAATAGTACAATTTTTGGCACATTCTACACTTTGATCTGCCCACACAACATACCACATACAAGAATGAAGATGTCTTCCTGTAGCCTATATAAAGTATTGTTAAAGTATTTTATTAAGATTATTTCAGGGGATAAGCGTGTGTTGTGGGCCTCTTCTCATTCATATCTTTTTTTATTGAACATATATCCCCATATGTATGTATGTATTGCATTCCCAAACCAAGTACACTACACATATACATGTATGTAAATGCATGTACAGGTGCAGTATGTGTCTAGTAGAACACATGTAGTGTGTTTTCTAAATTGAGCTTTCAAGGGTTTAATCACTGTATTGACATAGTGTATGCCTCCTCTCTCAGGTACAATGGGAAATCAGTAGCAATTAAGAGGTTTTTGACCCTCCCTGAAGCAGAAAGGATATATGAGAAACTGGAATGTGGAGTGTCCAGACGCTCATCTCCTCCCGTTATCACAAATGTAGAGGCCTTGCAGCTATTCAAAGATGTCCGGCAGGAAGTCACAGTACTATCTTGCTTGGATAGTCCATTTGTGGTGAAGCTGCTGGGCGTGTGCCTGGATCCCCTCTTCATGGCCACAGAGCTGGCTCCCCAAGGAAGCCTCTTCGGCCTACTGGAGAAGAGGAGGGAGGTGATACAGACACAGCAAGGGGAAACTGCTGTCTCACAAATCCCCAAGATGCCAGGAGGAGTACTTGGCTACGAGATAACAGCTAGGATTAGCATCCAGGTATGTACCATGCATGTTATCTCTGTATGTACTGTATATACAGTGAATATTCGTTAATCTGCCACAATTGGTTTGGGCGAAATTTTGGCAGATTAATGATATGGCGGATTATACTGGTTGAGCAATGATCAGTAGACGTGTGAATGAGAAATAACCAATTATCCACAATGTAACATCGAATGAAGTGTGCGTACATCAGGGAAGTGTGCACACATCACGAATGTGTGCACTGCTTTTCCTTTGAAGTCACCCACGCAACATACCACATGTAATAGTTGTATCTGGGCGTAGTGAATGATAGACAATTTATACTGCAAATATGCACATAGTCCAATACAACAATTTATATGCAATTGAAATGTGCTAATTTCCTGCCTTGTTCTCACGTAATTAATCCTAACAATGAAACCTGTCTGGTGACCTGTGCTGTATCACGGACCTGTGTTACATGGCTTATGTACATGCAGTTTTTTCTTTTGATCCACCCCTCAACCAGGATTGTAGTGTGTATGCAGTACACACCATAATGTGCCTTTACACTTTTAATTGTAGGTTGCTATAGCCCTCAGCTATCTCCATGAGCAAGGCATAGTGTACAGGGATCTGAAGGGGGATAATGTCCTGGTCTGGTCCATTGACCCCAGTCACACTGTCAATGTTAAGCTGGCTGACTATGGGATATCTCGCTTTGCTAACCCTGGAGGTGTGAAGGGCGAGGAGGGCACCCCGGGATATATGGCACCTGAGGCTCTTAAGAAGCGGGGAGAGGATCAGTCCTTTGATGAAAAGGTACAGATGATTGTCATCATTTTGTACACAAAAGCACACAAACACACGAACACACACGCACACACACACGCACACACACACAAACACACTTGCAAACACAAGCACACAAACACACACATGCACACACACACACACACACACACACACACACACACACACACACACACACACACACACACACACACACACACACACACAAAACTCTGATGTAGCATACACACACATTTGTCTCTGATGTATAATGTACATATGTAGTACTCTCCCCCTCATGGAAGCATCACAGTTGCTTTACATGTTGCTTGCCTCCCATCATCAGGTGGATATCTTTGCCTACGCAATGTTCCTCTATGAACTAATGACTGGTGTACGTACATTTGAAGAAATTGAGAATGTTTCTGACATAAACCGACTTGTTCTCCGTGGTGAACGACCAAGGATCTTTGATTACAATGCTGACCCAGTGTTCCCCAGCATGGAGGAGTTGATGTTTGATTGCTGGAAACAAGCAGCTGCCGACCGTCCCAGTGCTAACCAGGTTAGTTCTATCAATGAACCAGCTCACATGTTTTAAACTTTCTGACAATGTTTGTCGATCCACTAACGTACGTAATGTGCATATATCTAATCATGCATACATTGTTATACCACATATGTACATGTAGTGTGCATATAATCTAATGCGCATTCTACCATCTGCGTATCTATGTGTGAAGCATTAGGTATCTGTTTAACAGTTGTGTCTTTGTCTTTCATTTCTGTAGGTGATCAGTCGATTGTCTGAGCCTGGTTTTCTGTGTCGCAAACATTGTATCACGAATGTCAATCGCCAGCCTCTCCCCAAAGTATCCCAGATCTACGCCATCCCGAAACACGAGGACCAGGTTAACGTCGACTTCAACTCGGTCTGGATGTGGAGTAAGCAGGACTCCCAACGCAACTTCAGTATTCTCAATGCTTCAAGAGGTGTGTTCACCGTCGTTGAGAAGGTGTGTGAAGGAGGACGGGTCTACTGTATGACATCTACCGGAGAAGTACACAAACGGCTGTGGGCTGGAACTGCTGTGAGTTGACATACTTTGTGCTTGTATGTGACATGTTTAGAAGTCAAGTGTGCATACTGGACAAGCACTTGATGTTAGTACATGCATGGAATTCTTTTATGTCATTCCAATATTTTGTGGAGTCATGCAGGACATGTTTGTACTCATTACTCTTCCTGCTCATTATACTTGCAGTATAATGTGAGCAAAACATCATATTTATTTATACTCACAAACAAGTGGTTATTGGTGAATTTAAACCATTACATTGTGCAAAATTTCTGCATACATAGGCAGTACTTATAGTCTGATATGGTCTGTGTATACTAGGCATGTAATATGTACACAGAGTTATCTATTGTTACCCTGTTCTCATGATAACAGGGTCATGAGATCCATGTCTTTGAGCAAGGACCTAACTTGGTGGACTCTAAAATGATGTGGACCTATACACTCAAGAAGGGAGATTCTGTGCTGGACCTCACCACAGAGGTCACCAATGGAAGGGTCAGTTGGATTCTTATTGTACTTGTCATCACTGACTGTGATGTGGATGATGTTGACTGTGTGATTTTCCCTGTTAATAGGTGACTAGAGTATTTGCTGCATTGGCTAATGGCTGTGTGTGGGTATTTTCGCGTCAGAGTATCACTGGACCAGTCTCTGAGAAGGTAGGTGGAGCAGTGAAGAGACCAGATTTGATCGATGTCCGGTGCATGGATGATCAGAACGACGAGGAAGCCCACGACTGGCTGGATCCCCAGGTCCTCCAAGTCAGCGAATCCAAGAAGCCTCCAAATTGCTTGCAGATAGTCAAGGGTAAACAGCTGTGGTGTGGATGCGGTAACACAATCGTTGTGGTCGACATCAACAAGATGGAGAAGATTAAAGAGTTTACTGTCTTTAGCAACAAGTTCCATCTTGTCTACCAGTTGGTGACTGTAGGTGACAGGGTGTGGGTGAGGGGGCGTCAACTGCCGTCAGTGATCGAGTACAATGCAACAACCTTCGAGCCATTGTGGAAGATCAACTGTGAGGAGATTGACCCCAGTGGAAAGTACGTTTGTGAGCAGTACGCTACAGAAGAAGACACCCAAATTGATGAACCATTCCCAGAGCCTAAGCCTGTAGACCAACCCCAGGACTCTGATCAGCTGCAGTTTCAGGTTGAGAAGGTTCCAAATTTTCTTCGCCCTGGAGGAAGATCAGCTATCACCTCAGTACGATATGGAAGGAGCCTCAAACAGCGCAGAGAGAGGCTGACTTCTATTAGTATTCAGAAGCTGGGCGACCTAAGAACAAAACGTCATGGTGGTACCAGAGTGACCTCCCTTCTACTGGTCAGAAACTGCTTATGGATTGGGAGGGGTATGGGTGATATTCTAGTTGTAGACGTATCCAAGGAAGACACCAAGGGTCATGTTCTGGCAAGATTAGCCCTGGATGATACAGAAACATATGGTAACAAATCCAGCCAGTTTCTAGTCCTGGTCAATAATGAGTTTGTGGTGGCTACCCAGTACCTCGCTCCCTTAGCCCCCAAGTCTAGCACTGCAGATGTGCCACCAAGACAGCAAGTTACAGTGTGGGATGCCTGGACAAGGGAGACTATACTGCAGTTCAATCGAAGGACGAAAGCTGTGTTGGACTGCGGAGGGATTTCATTGACGAAGAGTTGAAATGAACAAAAGTAGTGACTACAGACTTAGTTATCTTTTGTAGAGGTTTTGTACTCTGTACTATTGAGTGTGCACCTAATATGTAGTGATATTGCTATTATTTTTGTTCTTATTAATGTTATTGTTATTGATTACAGTGATTGCTGTAATATTAATTTTAGTTTGGGATGGTGAATTCAATCAACTCGTATTTTGTTATCTTGTAAGGGCATCCAAGAGGAAGGGCATAATTACCGTCTTAATATGAGTTGTACCTTCCATTCAAGGCAGTTAACCCTGTTTGAGGGGTCCATTGTATTCACAAGGTGGTAGGTCGAGGTTGCACTGGATGATCATGGCTTGGTGTTATGTATAGTATACAGTATTAGTTTTTATGAATAGGGAATTCAAATTCGTTATAATTTACATAATAATGAACAGTACTAGTGTACCATGCATCCACATATTATGTATACTGTTGAAACTTGTTCTAATACTATATATAATAATTATTATAGACAACAGACTAACACCCTTAGGATTTGTATTACTGCGCATGCTTAACTGAACAGCTGAAACACATGGAGTTTGTTGGATAAACGCGTGTCAAGTAAACCTAGTCTAACCAGATAGGCCACCTCCCTTCGGGCGTTTCGGATCCGCGGGCAGGAGGCGGTCTAGCTGGTTAGACTACAAATAAACCAAACGTGAGTGTCACCATAGATACTGTATACCCGGGTATACATCTATGGTGTCACGTTAACGATGTCGGGAAAACGAAAGAATGTAAAAACTATTCACGCAGTGGGCGTTTAAATCGATCCCACTAATCGCTCTGCTGAGCATCGTTCCCTTACTAGTTATCTTGGTGAGTCATATTTGTATTCCTTTATTCGTTTGATTTACAGCTTTTACCGGTAATCTCAGGATTATTATTTTGTTTTTATTCACAATTATTAGTGTAGTCGCCGTCAACTCCAAGGTATGTGTTCTCGCACAGGTAAATACATTCTGCCAGGTCTTCCAGAGAATAGTACGGCGCGGGCGAGGTTCAGCGCTTTGTGGGCCGCATAGTGGAGACTTTATACTAACTTTGAAACACCTAGACCTGTTATTGTGTCCTTATCTACTTTTGTTTTAAGAAATACAACTCTTTCTCCAGGATTTACCGGACGGGTGTACGTATGTACGTATAGTCTAGAGTTGAGTCATGTCCATATATGGCAATGCAGAGAAACCTCTATTAAACGACACTTCAAATGAAGGGCACCATAGAAATTACCTCCCTACAAAGGGCACTCCCTTAGGAACCAAAAACAGATTTCCTTACAGTGCTGATACATTTTCACCTCTGAAAAGTGGACAATCTTCCTACAGTGGACCAATTGGTTGGTTCCAATGTGCCCTTTATAAAGAGGTCTCGCTCTGTTTCTTTGTCACCATATTCCACATGAACTACAGTGGATTCCGTTGGACACAAACTATGTTTGACAGAAAATATCTGTTAGACACCACCATGTCCTGTACATATGTATGGTGTAGTAACGAAGTGTCCTGAGATGAACCCAGCTCTGTTAATGTAATCCTTTGGAGTTCTTAGTAAAAAGGCTCTATTCAACTTTACTGTTGGATGTATTTTGTGATGATGGACTTTATATCATTTGATGGTTTGATGTTTGCTCACTAGCAAATCCAGCTATTTTTCTTTACCTATGTATGTCCAGTGTTACTTTGGCTAAATGTTAGAGATGAACCGTGATTTCTTCACATGCTTTAGGGTGACCTGTACATTTGAAATGTTATATTCAAGGTCAAACCATAGAGTGCATGTAACCCCTGGGTGGTGACTATTAGGTGTGACTGTAGGGCGTGACCAGTGTCCACTGGGTATGACCATAGGTTGTAAAGTGTATGTACTTCATTTGATTACACCATGGGATCTGGTTGTAGGGTAGAAATATAATATGGGTGTGGCAGAATAGTATTTTATGTGGGACTGTTTTAGGGGGATCACATCTATGTCCAATCCTCTTGGACCGTACAACTGCAGCTTAGTGAATAGTAGCCTGTGTAGTGACAGTTGCTGGTTGTAGTTGTAATTTTACCCTATGATTGGTTATCTAGGACCTCCAAGCTGAGGTGGGTTTCAAATTATTAGTGAAAATCCATGAATTGAATGCACATGAACACCTGTGTGCGAGGTTCATGAGTTCCTAATAAGGCAATTTAGTTTCAATTTTTCTTTCATATTTGGAGTAATGCTGAAATAGACTATAAAAGATTGTTCCTTTTGTAACGTTCTGCAGCCAGTGTCTTACAGTCACCATCCACAGGTTTAGTCCAGTCAAAATGACCAAGAAGCCACCTCCTCCACCAAAGGCTAAGCCAGGTATGCAGTGTGTCTCTGTTTGGTGCCATGAACGTGTACTACCTCAACAGTACTGCTCCAATGGCTTGTACCATGTGCACTGTATGTGCTCTGTCTATTGTATACCAATACTGTATAGCGGGAGAAGTTTGCAAGGCCAAATTTCATGTTTTTTACAATTTGACCCAATTTACAAAAGTTTATTTGCGAAATCATTACAATAATATGTATACATTAGTCAACATAATGTGTTCCTATGCCTCACCACAACAGTGAATTCATATTATAATTTATATTTTTGTGAAACAGTAATGTATGCGTGATATAGGCCGCCCTTTTTCCCCGTCATCCCTACATATAGAGTGCTATCTCATTCTATGATAATCTGCAAAAATGGCCAATTTTGAACCATCTAGAATTACGTAAAAACTGGACTAGAATTCAATTTCAAAGGCTTCACCAAATGTAATACCTCCAGTGAAGGTTCTTTTGAACCTGAAAAAGACGCCCAAGTATTCCAGAGTGTGTGGGTGTGTGAGGGGGGTAATAGCCCACACATTTTTTAACTTGAGTTACTTGATAGAGTAGTTTTTCAGGACAAATGTCACTCTGTGTCCTGTAGGATGACAGGAGCACACAATACCCACTGTTCCAGTGGTAATGTATAGGGTGTACAATGTGTATTGTATTTATACACATTCAGGGCTTCATTTTGGAGGCAGGGGGCCAAGCCCCCCCCTGATAGATTATCGCCCTCCAGTCTATACCACAAATTATGTACACATGTTGGTGAGATGAAGCCACAATAAAGTTTAATGGCGTTTCTTATTCCTGATTGTTCTGACACATGTCTCCAATATGTCAGCTTTATTGTGTACAGCAATGCTGAGTGTGTATCAACTTCAAGTGAAAACATGCTAACTTAACAGTGGTTCAGTTGGTAAACATTGATGTAGTGATAGGTGGAGATGTTTTTCACTATAGGACAAGTTCAAGTTGTTCGTGCTATTTACCCCTACACTGCTCAACAGGTGAGAATACTCTCCAGTGTGTGCCATATACTCTGTATGCAAGTACACTCTTTATCTTGGTATGTACCAAGTTATACAATACTTGACATTAGGATTCCCTTTCATTGTTCAGCACGATGAGCTCACCTTCAACGAAGGAGACCTACTGTACATCATTGAAAAGGTACGTACTTGTACATTGGGTAGATGCGTAGTATGTTACCATTGGTTTGAGCATGATAGTGTTTGGTTGATAATCTTCTGCAATGATACACTTTGACCATTTACGTACATTTGTATCATGTACAACTAAGCCAGTTTGAGCTGGTACAGGGCCAGTGTTTTTAGTGGAAGTGAATTTTACGTGCTACTACTTGGGTTTGAGGGTACATGCATCTAGACTACTGTTTTTGAAGTATTATGGGTGTTTTGACTCAAACTGGTGCTTGTTATAATTGCCTGATATAGCCTGTGGTCAAGTGATATGTAGGATGAAAGTACAGAGTGTAAATTGAAAATTGTATTCATGAATGTTTTAATGTATTGTGATTGTTGCCCACCATGTACCCTATTATCCACGGTAGTCGGAGTCGGGATGGTGGAAGGCTCGAGTTGGTGGGACTAAGGGCAAGGAAGGTCTAATCCCAGCCAATTACAGTAAGTAAAGGCTCACTGGTATGTATGATATGTTATACGTACTGAAACACCAATACTTGTACAGCGCAGACATTGAGTTGCAGCCACAGCCCATTCACTGTTTTCACTAGCTATTTTTAACTTCATTCCATTACATACGTATTTAATTGTTTTTCAAACTGCTTTGTAGAAATGGTCCAACTGGCTAGACTAACCCTTTGCTATAACCTCAAATACAGTATGTAGTAGAGTGACATACGAGGTTTTACCTTACGATGGTTTCCTTTATCGTATGATGTGTTCGTCTAAGTACATAGGTTGTAGTCTGAAGGTTAGTAACGTTTGATGTTAGGGTCTTGGGCTGTATAGGCTCCACTGTACATGGCACTACATTAAACTCCACTCAAATCTTGTTCTGTAGTTGAAGAGTCTACTGAAACCGTGGAAAATGTCCTCCATGAGGCTGCAAAAAGAGGTACATAAGTGTGTATGTAATGTGCATGTACGTATATGTATCTTAGTTTCTACATTTGGTATCTGTATGTACTATTCACTATACTACTGAAATAAACATTACTTGTTTATTGGTGTACCTTTTTGTATAGGAAATATGTCATTTTTGCAAGAGTGCTTAAATAACAAGGTACGTTCGTTGTGAACTCCTGCGTTAGCGTGTACTAGTACAAGTGGGAGCCCCAGGATGATCTTCCATATCCAGCCTTAGGATGGTCTTGCATATCCAGACCTTAGGATGGTCTTGCATATCCAGACCTTAGGATGGTCTTCCATATCCAGCCTGCAGGCAGTCTTACTCCCCCAGAACACAAAGTGGTCTGCATATCCTAGGGTAATCTCACATATCCAGGCCCAGAGCTAGACTGACATAATATTATGTTGTGAATAAACCAATTCTCTTTTCACACACATGTACACAGTATCCCATTACAAGTGTGTATTCTGTTTGTTCAACTGTTATATGCTAGCTGCATATTATTTGGTGGTGTTATCTAAACAACACACCGTGTTAATCCTCACTGTGTTATATTGCACATTCATAAGGTGTCCGTGAATGGACTTGACAAGTCCGGATCAACTCCCTTACATTGGGCAGCAGCAGGGGGTCACATAGGTAAGCTGATACTAGGCTTCTTCAGTATGTATCTTCATTACACCCAGTACACCCTACTACCAGTTGAATGTCTGGCTACAATATATCACAATATGAGGTAGGGTTGTCTATTTACTGTATACAAGTGTAATGCTTATACTGAACATGTAATCGATATGGTGCACATGACAACCATGTGACCAATATGGTACATGAATTTACCCTTCCTAACCTTTACAATCTTGGAAATTTTTATGGGTCAACTTGTTACTCCTGTTCTTGGTAGAATGTGTCAAAGCATTGCTTCAAATACCAAATTGTGAAGTAAATGTACAGGTGGGTGAAGGGTGTGTGTGTGTGTGTGTGTGTGTGTTGTTCAGTTCTTTACAGCCAAGGTGTACACCTTGTATGTTTTAATGTACACAGAATAAGCTCGGAGACACTGCACTGCACAATGCTGCATGGAAGGGGCATGCTTCAGTGGTTGAAATGCTTCTCGAGAGAGGTTAGAGGCAAAGTCACCCTATCTAAACATTATCAAACCATATAGTTTTCTCTTGATGTATTCAGGAGCTCGTAAAGATCTTCGTAATAATGAAAAAATGCTTGCTTATAATCTTGCAAGTAAATTTCCAGAATGTGGAAGACTGTTAACAGATCATAAAGGTATTAGCAGTGATATTGGTTCAGAGATGTATAGATGACATCATGTATAGTGGACCTCCATACACTGTGGGTGCTATGTCTATATTATACTCCATAAACAGCTGTGTACAGACTATACTACATGTGTTTATGCCCATTTGAAGTGTTATCTAATCACGGCATGTTCAGTATTAGATGTTATGATTAGCAGATACCTTTAACAGGGGTATCTATAGCTTTGTTTTCATTTATCAAAATTTCACAACAATAGCAGAATATTTATTCTGTTATTGTTAGTTCATGTTAGTACTAATTAAATGCTTTTATGTTTGAAGATGGAAGAGTTTAGTTTTGAAATCCAGTTAGAAATATAGTTTTCACCAGCTGCCACTTTTCTTGTATATTTACAAGGCCCTCTCCCAAAACATATACGTAGTAAGAAACGCGAACAGGTAATATGTATAATAATATATAAATAGGTAAAACGAGTTTAAAAAAACCCTGGAAACTTCAATAATTTGCTTCAAAGTTCCACAAACGGTGAGGGGCAACATTGGTGTCATTCTTCACAGGACTTACCTGCTAAGGAAGACTCCTTAGATGTATTTATATAATAGTTAAGAATCTTTAAACATAGCATAAGGCCAACCTGGTCCATAAAAAGGATATCAATAGGAAGCCTTCACAAACTTACTGAAATTCCTATCTTGACAGGCAGCCATTTTAAATAATATGCAAATGTATGCAGTTATCCACCACAAGTGGTTCTGCAGATTTTGGTGGATTAATGATATGGCGGATTTTACTGATCTTCTTCGGGATGTCTTCTGTCATTCGTTGCACAATTTGAATGTTCTGCTTCTTTGAGAAACAAAGTATTATCAGTGAACGTTGTGGTCAGATTCCTCTCTCTGTAGTCAACTGCAAATTGCTTTGCTGCTGTTTTGCTTTACACCAACTGAACTTCTCGACACTTGACAGATTATTTGTTACCAAATCCCATATAAAAGTCCAAATTGCTGCACAGAAGAATGGGAGATGGTGGAATTGTGAGATAGCAGATTACTTTTATAGCATAGCCATACACACATATTTGTTACAAAATAGTATGGCGGATTAACTGGGGGTGGATTAACCAATATCCACTGTATTAGTATTGTTCTGTACACTTTTCAAAGTGAAAACACCATAAACCTGCCTTGGGTGGCCCAAATAGTATGAGCTTTGAAATAAATTTTACTTCATCCTGTTACGGACAACTGAATCTGAGAAATATGAAAGCAACTGAAATATTATAATTTCAAAATTTATGTGAAATTGTAGAAATTGTAAATATCTTCATATAGCTATTCCTCTGTTAGCAGTGGCCATTTTATAAAGTTTCTGATTTTGTACTGACACTGTTTGTTTGGTGGTGACTTCCCTTTAGTTTCTGAGGAAGGATTCGAGGATGGTGAAGACTCTGATTGAGGAATGCTGTTAATATCTTATCCACTAACCCTTTAATTGTGTGTTGCTATTGTACGTAAGCTTGCTTTGTATAGACATAGCTTCATATCATAATTGAATTTGATTAATCCGAATTAATGTACATGAACTGTTGAAGATTGACGATATGAATTTATAAACACAGAATGTCATAGCATTTTAGGTTGAGGGATAATATGATGCACACATAATATAGAGAATATTGCACACAGGATAAATTTATATTGATCTACCCAGTTATTGCATTTGTTTACATTTATCCTTTTGCAACTGGGCCAGGGACGTCAACCCAGTCAGTCTAATCTATTATTAGGTTTGTACATATTCTTGTCATACTGGACTAATAACGTCATAAACTGCTGGCCCTTTGAAACTGGGCTAGTGTATTTAAGGTATATATCGTTTTAATAGCTATTGCAAGTTTCGTAATTGATTTTAATAGTTTATATGCAGATACAGTACTCTATACGTTTGTGTATGGATTGATCAGAGGATCGAGAATGCGCATTTCACTAGAACACAGAACATCTCTCTATAGCGCGCGAGGACCGAATGTTTCGTTATTTAACCTCACGTCACCGGAAAAACGGTCCGAGTGATTTTGGTCCGGCCGGACCTAAATTACGGCAGGATACTTGAATCCACGGACCAAAACTCTCGTGACAGTCATTTCGTGACGTAGTCCAGTGTGGAAGATCGGTCATGTATCCCTCATGCACCTACAGCGCGATTTTATAAGACTGATTCTGAGATACTTTTAGCTGTCTTTTTGTCGCTCTTATTATAAAAAGTACTTTATTCAAAATCTTTTCTAGCAAAGTGGCGAAACCATCAAAAGGACACAAGAGGAGTGGGAACTGTAGATATGATACGTCACAATACGTAATTTACACCTCGCTTCCACGAATAGTTGATAGATAACGATTACTCAATTTCCAAGTACGCTTTCTCGATTCATTATAGCCGAACTTGACTACAAGTGGAGTGTACTGTGAATAGGTTGAAAACATTCGTTCAAACGATCCTGCAAGTAAGTTTACATTTACTGAGCCGTCGTGTATATTCACTCGGGACTTATACAGAATTATATAATTGTGGAAGTTTTAAGACGTATATACGTAGGTACTGAAGGACTCAGTAAGATGTAGATTTATGGTCTGTCGTTGAAAAGTGATTCTAGTAACTTGCTACGGTCCTCATCTACATTTAGACAAATACGTCAGTTCCCCTGTTCCACTGTTTGATGTCTGAATATTGTAATATGAATTGAATATTGAATGTTGTGATGGATGAGACTAATATTATTTCATTTCATTAATGTTTTGAATTTCACAATAATAATATTATAGGGATACTGATGTTATGAGTTAGACATGACCTGTGATTTTCGTATTATATATGTAGCTGATCATATAAATTATCAGTTATTTCCTTTAACTGTTGATGTACATGTAACTGGTACCTGTAAATTTTGAATATAAAAAAATCAAAAAGGTAAAAGTTTGAATGCCAGTCTTCATTCAGAGACTAATCAATGGTATATTATATTGAATAATATCAGCCTTGGTGACAACATGTCATTTTCCTAATCCATGTGACCAATAAATATCATGATTGCTGAATTTTATTTGTAATAATTAATATATTATTTCAGTATAATGATCAAGACAGAATTTATTAATCTGTCATTGTACATAATCCAGGTGATTTTAGTCCAGCTGGACCAAAATTACTGACTAGGATAAATGGCCCAAGAATAGGACTTTTGGCCCGCTTATTGTTTGCCACAAACCTGCTTGAATAAGTTTCCATTTCGCTGTAAACAGACTGGCAACATCTGCGACTGGAGATAGCGTGCTATTACTACATGTATTGTACGTGTTCTCTGTCTGATCCAATTGCTTCTTACAGCTGACGCGTCTGTTCGAATCCTCTAAAAATGAAGGAATGATTAAGATAGTAGCTGGTGATCATATTAGTAATAACTAATAATCCACTTACAACTTTTACAAAACTACTGTAATACTATATATTATTATTGTCCTTTAAAGTTTCAGTACAGTTCTCCGGGTAGCATTTACTAGTTACATATGTACAAGTTAAGTCGACCAGATGGCATTCAATTCCATTGAAAAGAAATTACACCTTCCGTGGAAGGTATACGTATGTATCACACTTGAATTATAGTTGGACAATGGCCGAGCAACAAGTGCCTCAATGCCCGGACCCAATTAGAACTACTCAGGCCAGACAAAATATTATAAGCATATAAAAACATTATATATTACACAAATATATGCTGTGTGATAATGACAAAATCACATTTGAGAAAAATGTATTACTGTTTCATATTATTATTCATACTTGGTATTTTTATTTTCTATTCAACCAGGTTACTGACAGAATGATATTAAAGTCTTATTGTATACAGTAAATTCGCAAGGACTAAACAATGGGAAAAAATAAAAACAAAATCAAATATAAACATATATTTTGTGATATTTGTACAAAGTGTATTTCAAAAGAATTACTGTCTCCAGTCACACTCTGTAAGCACTCACAAGAGACTAAAAAGGTGAGCCATCACTGGTGCAAGGTTGACTTGGGTTCTATATAGCTTATTGTGCTCAATGAATATTGATTTCAGCATAATAAACCACTTCCATCATTGATTGTACTTTGTAACAGTTAAATTCAAGTATCAAGCGTTTGTGCACAGCAGTACATGCAGGGATATGTTAGTCAAAAGTTACCATACCATGGTTTAACACAGACACCATACTGTTTTGAATCAATCTCGTGTTTCAAGAAAATCAATGGAGTGAATCAATCCTAATATATTATATCCTAATTGAATAATTGTCTAACAGTGATTTTAATCTTCAGTTCATTGAAGTCAATGTGATTGTTCATACTCAAATTACTAGCTACAATTTCTGCAAATTTCATGTTATTGAATGAATGCTTTAAGTAACACAATGACATTATCCTCAAGATTGGTGAACCTTTGTCTCTGTGAAATATTGTTTCATATTATGAAGGATTAGTTTGGTATATTGCTAAAATTATCTGGCACATAATAATGACTTTTTGTATACTCTAATTTACAGGAATGGGTTGTGCTTGGAGATGAAGTATATGAAATAAGACCCAAACCTTCCCTACAAAAAGTACGGGAGTTTGGAGGGCATGATGGTCGACATTTTGGTGGCACTTTCAAGCTTTGTTACAATGGTACAAGCTGTTATCGTGGCACAAAGTGTACTTTTGCCCACAGTGATGTTGAACTTAAGGTCTGGAATGGTAAGCAGGAGCCTATCAGTTTGGCTATAATTGAATTTTAAATTTGTGTTGTATATGGTTTATAGGTTGGTAATTGCATACTGTATTTTGGTATAATAATCATATTATTATTAATGATCATGATAAAGAATTGTTAATATATTATACGTAGTTGTAAGCCACTTAAATTAGTGAGTAGGAGTAAAGGCTTGCATGGTATATGCACTGTCTGTTGGTGTCAACAACTCAGATATTGTTTTCGTAATAATATATAGCAAATCTATATCTATATGGATTTCCTACTAATCGTTTGCTAATTCATTGTTGTTGCACAAATCCAGTGTCATTTTAATTACGTATAAAGTTCATAAGACATCCCATTCTGTCTGCATGTTTTATTTATTGTACTATTTATGTATTTATTTTAAATTATAGGTCTTCTGCAAAGTAAGCAGTCTTGTATTGAGTGTGAATGGGAAAGAGCATTACAGCTTTCTCAAACTAAGTGTCTGTCCGACACAAAGCACTCTGGAGATAAGAAAATAATGTATTTAGAGCCTTCAAAGAAGTCGTTCCAAGTGATTCGATCACTTCCAAGAAACCATAATCGTATGAAGAAGAATTCACAGCAATATGGTGTTAAGCATCCAGCTGATGATTGCAGCCATGGTGTGAACTGCTGTTTTCCTCATAGTACAATGGAAGAACGTATATGGAATTCACTTCTCTATCATGAAGGAGACGATAGGGTAAGAAAATGTTCCTGCCAGCCATATTGTTTCACAATCCAATTAGTGTGTCACATGTGTTGAACAGACATTGGAATCTATTAGGCTGTGTCTATTGCCAATTCAGTGTTAAAACATCTGTATACATGCTTTTTTATAATAATTTTTGTCATTTCTTACACTTGCATTCACTGATAAATGCAATTACTTACTGAGTTTTCTTTCCATATTGTCATTTTGTTATTGTCATACTGATTCTAGCTTAATTTGCATAATATTATAGTCTTTGCTTCATCTTGTCTCCAATCCCATCCTCTTATTGGAATGTATATATGGGCTTGGAACTACATAGACAAAAATTGATTCTTACAATGGTCTGGTTGATGTTAATAAGCTGAAAAACAAGTTTGATTAACAGCATGTACTTTTCCTTTTATTTAATCCTACTCTGCCATGTGTAATGCGTACTATTTGTTATTGAATATTAAGAGTGTATGTTGTTATTTGTAGATTATGACAACTCCTGATACTCCATCCATGGATGTACTATGTCTACAAGTCAGCAGTGATGCTGGGCAACAGGTCAAAAGTGATGCCAGACATAATATCGGCAGTGATGTCAGACAACAAGTCAGCAGCGATGCCAGACATAATATTGGCAGTGATGTCAGACAACAAGCCAGCAGTGATGCCAGAGAAAAGATCAGCAGTATTGCCAGACAAAAGATCATCAGTGATGCCAGACAAAATGTCAGCAGGGATGCTGGAAAGCAATCGGGTTCTGATGATACACATAATTGGACATATTCAGAAAGGCTTAAGGTAGGTAGGCTCTGACATGTAGAATCTGTGATTGTATGTATGTAATCCTAGATAGTTTGTCACTTCCCTACAAGCCCAGAATTGATAATAAACTAGTAGTACTGAAAATCAGTTGTAATTTTAAATAGAATATCCATAGGTACCAACATTCCAAAATACATTTCAGGGACACCTTGCATGTAAGACTTTCTGTAATTTCACTGATCATGCAGACTATTGTATGGTATGGCATCACCCACGTACATGGTACCACATTATAATCAACATAAACCTATGATAAAGTAAAATTGAATGCTTGGAATTATACCCACACAGCATGTTACATGGCTAATACTTAAACAGACAACTAGCAAGATGGTGCTAGCCTAAGGGATATCTGGGAATACAAAGTTAGTCGTGATATCATTTATTTATTGGATTTAGAGTTAAATCGCCACAGAATCAGTGGAAAACACTATTAAATGCAAAATTAATGCAATGTCTTTAGTGGTGCCTCTGGTGACATCATTACGTGCATTTTGAAATGGCCAATTTGTCAACGATTTTGTAAGCAAAGCTGTAATTTTCTCTAGTTTGAGATAAGAACAATGATTTTTAACACCACCACTGGTGTTTAACCATGCAACAAAGTGATTTTAGGCCAACTTAACAACAGGCTCTTTAAATACCAGGACAAAGGAACCTTCCATCCGGGATACGGGACACAGTATATTTTTTTCTGGGACTGTCCTGGGCAATTCGGGACAGTTGGCACCTATCTATATCAATACATTGTAATTGATGAAAGACGTGTGTTCTACTACACTAAAAAGATAGAAATAAACCACCAGATTATTACAATGGTAGCAAATATCAATGAGTGTCAAGGTGAAAAGTTAAATTTACCCCTTTCTCTATCCAGTCTCAAAGTGGCTCTAGGTAGTACTTAATGCTCTAACCCCCTCCGTTCTAAGGTTAGCAGTACTGATTCTATAGTTTATAACTAGTATCCCCTCAACCTACCCATATCAAGGAATAGGGATCTATGGTAGAACTCCTTCCTGGACTTAAGGGGATGCAGGCTCACCCCCACCCTTGGTGCCGCCCCCCTGCCTCTATACTCTCGTTTTGGTTATGCATAATACCTGCATCCTGGATAAATATTCCATTATTCTACTAAACGGCACCTGCGGAATTGAGCCCAGGATACCCAGAATGGGGTTTCCCCAGGTGGCAGAATTGTTAGGTTGAGATTATATTATTATAGTGGTACTGCCATGGCGGCACCGGTAGCGACAATCAATGAACACCATAGAACTAGTAATCAGGTAGCAATCTGGCGGTATACAAGATACCCCACCTACAGTACTACACACAAAGGTTTCCAAAAGTAGAAAAAAGAAAAAGAAACAACAAACAAAGAAAAAAAGTGCCAGAGGAACTGTCACCTTAACCTAACAGAGTTGCTCAGACACATTGGCCAGGTGGTCAGCTGATGGACGTATGTATTGTTGGTATGCCATACTTTGCCAGTGTCCTAGGATCTTGATAGTGGACACTGGCACGCCAGCTTGGCTTGCAGATGTTGCTGCTCCAATTCTGAAGCTGTGCCCATTGAATTTGGAGCCATCGATGCCCGAGGCTGATAGGACAGCTTAGACCCGTAGGACAAATACGGAGCGAGTCAGCGCATGGGAGTCACTTGTTATGAATAGTGGGCCTGGGGCTCCACCTTGTACCGCAAGATAATCAAGTAACGTGGCCACTGGGCAGAGGTCTGCTGCTGTCGCCCTGAGCACAATCTGTGTCCCCTGTCTAAACTGGTCTGTCTTAGATACTTTAATAGACAGAATGATCCGCCATTGGGGGAGGACTGGATCAAAGTAAGATCTGACAGACAAAGATGGTAGGAGGGGTGGAACTGAATGCCATTGGGCACCAGGAATTCCCCGCACCGGAGGAAACCAAAGAAACCCGTACAGCAGGCCGCCCAGATGAGTCTATTGAAGTATGCCGCGAGGTCCCTGGCGAGCTGGGTCTTGATGCACCTCATGAGTGAGGCTGTGATTGGTAGGTGGATTCGGGTGGATGAGTGTTGCTGGGCATGGAGCGTCTGATGCCTCGGAGTAATACCTTCATATGGGGGGAATGTAGGGAAGGGGGCACACAGCCAGGGTTGGCTTAGTCTGGCCTGCTAGACCGTCCCAACTATGCGCCGAGGGTGAGAAAAGGGAAGGGACGGTCTAGCGGCAATAGAGATAAGTTAACACCTTCGCCTTATCGATTGACGATAATTAACGAGTGCCCAATTACATGCTAATCGTAAGTACGTCGAAAAGGTTCAACTCCGGCACCCCAAGATTCGACACAGTGCGCTTCATCGACGAAGACAGCCTCAATTCCTTGATTAAAACTAGGTCTCGTGAGCAAAGCTTTCTATTTATTCTCGTTCGCAGCCTCAGGTGAAGAAAACACGTACCTGACAATACCGTCACGTAGTTGAGCTTCTTTTTGAATTGTAACTCCGCAAGACAACCTTACAACCGTCTGTTTACGATTGCAAAGGTCTTTTACTTGAATTTTCATAAGCTCGATTAAGGGTGAAATAACAAATACGGAGGACAGAGGACGTTTTGTATCGCAAGACAACAAATCCACAGTGTGGCGCACACTCGAATAAGATAGACTTGCCGTGTTCCGTAGGCAGACCAACGAAGGTGTCGTCGCCAGAAACAATACCCTTGAGCGCATCCTACTAAAAAGATGATAATCGCAACGACGACTTCTGTAGGCTTTCTAGAGCGAACGTACGTAAGCGATAGTATGCACTGAATTATAATGATATCATTGATTATACAAAGAACCGCAAGTCATGAATTCAATTGCCGCGATTCCGGGTAGTCGCTGCTGATTGGTCGAATAGGTGTTAACTAATCTCTATTGCCGCTAGACCATCCCTTCCCTTTCTTGCCGCCCTAGGCGCATAGTTGGGACAGTCTAGCGAGCCAGACTAGGGTTGGCTAGAACCCTGACGTGCTGAAGTGCTGCCAGGTAGGACTCAATTGTTGCAATGGACAGCCCCTCTGTCCCCAGGAATGCAGCAAAGAGTGTTGTGGACTCAATGGTCACTGGGGTAACAGGGATAGAGAGGGACTTGGGAAATGCGAGATAGCAGTTCCAGCCAGCCTTGTAGACCTTCCTGGTGGATTCAACAAGGCCTGCCTCCAGAAATCTGCAAACCTCTCCCTCCAATGTACTGATGTCCAGTTGGCTGGTTCCTGGCACAGACGAAGGAGCTCTTGATTGACCTGTGAGGGGGAGGGGAGGCATGTGGGCGCCTATTCAGGAAGGTTGTGGTTCTGTTGCAAGACAGGTCATCTGCATCAGTATTCCTGTCCCCCGCAATATGCACTACCCTGAGGCGGAAGTCAAAGTGGGCTTGAAGAAAGGCAAGACAGCGCAGCATGTTACATGCTGCTGGATCTCGAGCATGCAGGGAGTTGACCTGGGTGACCACCACCATATTATCTGAGTGTAGCATGATTAATAGCCCACCCCACAGGCCGCCCAGGTTGCGGCTGCTAATACCACTGGAATTAGCTCCTTAAGGGCAATGGATGACAGGCAGTGGTGTGATGGCCAGGGTGACTGCAGCCAGTTGGGCAAGGCTCACGCGCCGTAGCCCCAGGAGCCCGATGCATCAGTGAATAGGCGCCTGGGGGGTCTCCCAAGAGGAGGAACTGGTGGACAGATATCCTGGACCACGTGGTACAGAGGAGGTGCCACCATACAATATCCGCACGAGTTGCTACGTTTGAACGGTGTGGCTGACCTGGCCTTAGGCTGTGCAGGGTGTGGAACAGGCCCCTCATAGAAGCTTTCCCCAAGGGGCATGCCTTTGTTGCATGGACCAGGTGGCCAATGAGGCTTTCGAGAGAAGCATTTCGACCCGAGGAGTTCTTCCAGCTTGGAGCGAAGTAATGCCAATTTGTCCTTGACACATTTTGACACAGAGAGTGGTTGGAAGGATAGCCTTGATACCCAGGAATGTTAGGGAGGAGGTTGGACCCTCAATCTTGTCGTCAGCCAGGGGGACCCCCAGCTCCATGCAAGTTGCTCGGGTCAGCGCCAGGGCCCAGGTGCACTCCCCTGAGCCTGGGGCGCCTAACAAGAGGAAGTCATCAAGGTAGTGGATAACCCCCAGATCCCCCGATGCACGAGGACCCATTCGAGGGCTTCTGCTACTGCACTGAAGATTGCAGGGGCGGAGGCTAGCCCAAACGGAATTTGGCAGTCAATTAAGATGTCGCCCTGCCACTGCACCCCCAGGAAGACAGGCTCAGACAGGTGGATGGGTACAATCCGGTAGGTGCTGTGAACATCAATCTTGGCCAATTCTGTATGAGGACCAAGGGAGTACATAGCCAGTGCTGCATCCTCCATGGAAGAATAAGCTACATGCGTCAGGTTTCTGCACAGGTTGTTGTTGATGCTGTGACCTTTCGGGCTGGAAAGATCCACTATAACCCGGAATGCGCCCAGTGTCCCCTTAGGAACGACTCCCATGGGGCTGACGACTGCCCCCTGACACTCATGTGGGGCATAGGGGCCCAACATTAGCCCATCCCTAGGCCTAACCTGGTGCTGCAGGTATTCACTGATGAGCTGCTGCTGCCCTTAGGCTGAGGGGAGGTTCCCAGGGGCTGACTTGCAGGCTGCTGGCGGTTTAAGACCGATCCTAAACCCATACTGAATCCCCTGGAGGAGTTGTTCCACCCATATCCTGTTCGGGTGCTGAGCAAGTGCTCTGATCACCATGCATCAAGCTTGAGTGGGGTGACCACCCCTCGTTCCCGGGCCTCCATTGGGGTGGACACACTGGGCCTACTGCTGACAGTGGTTGCCTGTAACTTGCAAAATTGGCTGGCCATGAGGTTGGCCATGGACTTGGAGGTGGCCATGGACAGAGTACCTATATGCAGGGGGGTACAAGGGAAGGAGCCTCTGTAACCTCGGGAATGGGGGGGGGGGGGGGGTGGCGGTCCCTACTAGTGTGCTAAAGCAGTAACACGAGCCGGCTAAGATAGGGTTACCCCAGCATAGCTGGGAGGTGAACCCACAGTCCTGGACACCAAGACCATGTATCCACCAGACACTTCCCTCTAATCTATTAGGTAGCTGGCATGTGGAAGCCGGCCTTGGCAACTATAATAGACCTGTCAATACTTAAACCATGCCACGCCTGTCACAAGCCTATCATGTATATCCCCCTGTGTGATGATGCTGACCTATTATGTATCCTGTGTGCAATCAGCTGGCTGTGGCATGGGAAGCTATGATAAACCTGACAATACTTGATCTATGATAAACCTGCCAATAATCTGTCATGCGTATCTCACTTGGGCCTGTCATGCAGGCCCAGTTAGGTTGTGGGGGGTCAGCTGACCTCCCATTGTAATCTGTGAGAGAGCAACCTGGCAATAGTCAATTGTGTCGATCTCTTTTGAGGTCATCTAGGGTTATCTGGGTAGGGTATCCTCATCATTGGTATTGATAACTTCATCTAGCAACAATGTCACAGCATAGTACAACACAATTCAAAATAAGACAATACTATCTGGCACCACACGTACAGCAATGTCACCACCTAGTACAGCACAACTCAGCATAAGACAATAAGTGAAAGCGGTGTTAGATTCCCCCTGGGAGAGGGGGGGATGCTTAGTTGGGCGAATCAGGGGACAGTCCCGTGTTGGGTGCCCCCCTGATTGGCACATGCCACAGGAGTGGTGGTAGTGGTAGTAGGAGCCCAGGGAGCATTCCCCGCGGGAGAAATGTCGGCATACTTCCCTTGTAGGCAGCTGGTACCTAGGGGCTGATGGTTGGCTTTCCTGGGGATTGCTTGAGGGGTGCGGTCTTGGTTGCTCTGCGATAGCAGCGAGCAAGATATCTGGCTCGCAATGGTCTCATTGGAGGGTAGGTTTCCCAGCCACGGTCTGCTGGAACATCCGGTCATACCTCTGCCAGGCAAGGCCGGGCACCTCCCTGGCCAACCGAGTGGTGATGGCCAAGTAGGTGGCCAGGGGTACTGGGGCTGGCAGGCCTCTGACTGCAATGAAAGTCGCGAAATCCATAACCCAGTCTGCAATGGACTTGATGGGGATCCTCTTGCGCCTCTCTTTCTCGGGTTTCTCATCAGTGGAGCAGTTGAAGGCTCACTGGAGTGCCTCCGGCAAGAGGTCCCCTAGGTTGACGAATGCCCCCTCACAAATTTTCTTCACGAGAGGGGCAGGGATGGCTGGTAGCCCAGTGTTGGGAAGTCTCAGGGGGCCCCAGGTCCCCCCGGAGTGTCAACCACTGGGGCCGAGGGCAGGGGTGGGGAGACAGGGCCCGATATGCTGGGACTGTGTAGGGGAATGGCGGGGGCTGGCTGGAGCCAGGTGGTGCCCTGGGATGGTGACAGCCATGTCGGCACGGTTGGTGCTGCACTGGACAAGGTACCCACCAGTGCTGCAGTAGGGTAGATAAGTGCAGGATGTGAACCAGAGTAGGCCAGTAGTTAGAAGCCACAGGAGGGGCCAGGGTCGTAAGGGAGGGGTGCATAGGCGCAGGCCAGCAGCAGTGAGCCCATGTGGCCAGGTCCACAAAGGAATGAGGGTCGACCCGCTTGCCCCGGGAGGCAGTATGGGAGAACATGCGGAGGAGCGGCCTCCCAATACCCGTGGAGGGTCCTAGGACCGGCACATAAGCTCACGACAGGGCTTACCTGGTACTGTTGCGATGCTCGAGGTGGGTGGCTGCCCCTGAGGTAGTGATGACGACTGGCCACTGTCTGCGGTTGGGGTAGCGGTTGACAAAGAGGATGTATGAGGGAGAGATTCAGCCATCGCGGGGTAGAGTCGGGGTCGTAACAACAATGAAGAAAAATAAAGCAGATGTAATAGCAGAAGGTAGTGAACAAGAACCAGCGGGTTAGCACTCCAGAACACATGCACGCTTCAAGGCCTGGAAGCTAATTAATCATGTACCAATTGGTAGCGGGTGCCGGGGCAGCCCACTGCGGAGGTTCACATTAACTCCATTTAACTTCTTTAAATTACATATAGAAATCAGCAGCCTTTGAGAACATTAGCAATGATCCATAGTTAGAACCTACCGTGATGTGGCTTGAATTACGTAATTATGACTATGTATTCTGATGTCACTAAGGTGAAGGAAATTGTGCACCTCCAAAAACGTATGATTGAATAGGTAATTTTCTCCCAGGAAACAAAGTAGTTGTAGTCAGTTTATACAGGAAAAAGCATACAATTGCTGTTGAGTTAATACCTTCACATTCATATGTATACTGCTCATCACATGGGTTGCGTGTGACACACCCACACTACCTGTTATTTGATTATTGACACTTCAACTAAATAATACTAGTTTGCATTGTATGTTGCAAAATTAGAAGAAATGATTCCATATCGATAGCCTCACCACGTAGACTTGTGAAGTAGACGATTCTGAGGAAGAAAGCTTTTTGTCTTTGGCAGACATTCTTGAACAAAGACATTTCTCAATGTAGTATGATTTTAAAATAGTCCTAGAGTGTGTGTAGTTGGATTTCAATATGCGGTGAAGCTTTCCCCTCGCAAAAAAGCATCACAAAAATAGTATGATTCCTCACCGATTCCTCCGGTTTTGTTTAGAGATGTTCCTTCGCGAACGTTATTATTCAATTGCAGCGTCTTGAGGCTATATATGGATGTAGACTTAAAGCAAATTTGTACCTTATTTGTGGCTACATACGGGTGAAAATTCTAAAATTATGTGTGTGGGCTGGACTGACCTGCCACCTTTTCACCAGAATATTTCTGACTATGCAGTACTTTATATGTGTCTCATTTTATACAATTATGCCTGACATACATGTATAGTGTATGAACTTTACAAAATATTGATTGAGCTTTTGTATGTTTAATGTTAGGTTCCAGCTAAGGCTCCTCTTCCCATTCCTCGAAAGCATAAAGATTATGGTGAAGACCAGGGATGTTTGGCAGACGAGGAGCTTGATCTCGACATCTTGGATTGCAAATTATCCCCAGAATGTTATCAAATGAAATTCCGCACTCTCCTGTACCTTGAAGAGAGAAAGAGAAATGACATTCTCCAGCAGAGGTTGGATATAGCATACGTATCTATGTATTACCTGCTCATGTCAGGGGGCTTACATTCATGGTTAAAGATTAATATTTGAAAAATGCTTCTGACACCTCTGCTTATAACATTCAACTTGTCAATGTGCATTTATACTTCAGATTGCCTATAGTTTGCCTAGACCCAGCTTGACCTATGCTTGTTTTGTTCATTAACAAGCTTGTTTATATAATATGCAATCATGTTGTCTGTTTCTTGTGTCATGATTGACAGTTTCCTTTTTGCTGCAGATGCAATGGAATGTATATATTGGAATACAATTATAGAAAGGAATTTTGGTTCTTAATTGCTCAGCATTCCGATTCCAATTCAATGAAGATTGAACTTGCCTTACAGTACAGCGGCACACTGAAGCTCACTTTCAGAGGCAGCGACAAAGTTTTCGTGGGTGATAGATTACGGGAGTATGTTTATCATTATGACCGCAAAGCTGAAGCTGCAATAGCATTTGATTTTACAGAAAACCATACTCCGAGCTTAAACGGAGCGGACAGTGCTGTGACAGTTGAATTCCAATTTAATCGGAAATTTTTTGCAACTTTGCACCAGGCACTGCACAATCTACCTATGGAAGCCATTAAAAAAGTAATGCCTTTGAAGGCCCGCTACATATCCTCTGGAAAACACAGGAAACCAGCTGTAAATGATCCATATTTGGAACTGGATGAAGACTTTCAGATTCCTGCTTTAGAGGCAATGCTGAACTGTTCACCTTCTTCTCCATTTCTGCTCACTGGGCCTTTCGGGACAGGAAAAACCCGAGTTATTGCCAGGGCTGCTCTTGAAATAGTCTTAGCAACCAATGATGCCCATGTACTCATATGTGTGCATCACCATCGCACGGCAAATGCCTATGTTGAAGATTATTTTGGTCCATTGCAATTTGAGAATAAACATTTCCAAAAATTGAAAATAGTTCGATTAGTTGGCAAAATTCAAAGAATTCCAGAGGATAGCCCATATGTAGATCTTTACAGAATTCCTGAGAAATATGGAAGACTGAAGGACAGAGTAATAGTCATTTGCACGTACACTGGTGCAGCCCTACTGAAGAAAGATATCGGCCTACATGCTAGCTATTTTAGCTATATCTTCCTTGATGAAGCTGCCCAGGCTCTTGAACCAGAAGCAATAATCCCACTGCAGTTTGCCAGTATGGATACCAAAGTGATACTAGCTGGAGATCATTTGCAGGTAAGAAGAGTACGGTTCATGAAATTTCATATCATTTATTTGTGTACAGTACAATGAAACCAAAATCTGAAGCAAGGACACCTCATTCACTCTGATCTTGGTATTGATTAGATTTGCTCACACAATTTGAATATAATTTTTATTGCATGATCTCCAATTTGAGAATGCCAAGAATCAAAAATTGTGCTAGAAGTAAAGCGCAAAAACTTTGTTGACATCATCTTTAGTGAAGGTTCTATTGAACACCATAGTAATTTGACTGAGAGGCGACAGCCCAGCGAGTGTTTCAATTCAATTTACTTGACAATGTTTCATTATTTCACTTATTAACCTGAAATAAGTGTATGGATGTCAATAATGTAACATTTTAGAACATTTTTATTATTCATTCCCAATAACCTGATCTCTGTAGACTGGTCCCGAAGATGAAGTTGCTGATAAAAGAGCAAAGGAAGGTGGCCTTTGTGTTAGTCTGCTACAGCGATTACATAATATGTATTATCAATCTGATCATCTGGAGAAGCATGATTGTATGAAATCTCTTCTCACTAACTACCGCTGTCATGAAGGTATGTGCGTATGTATGTACTTTTTGTTACTAGTCTTAAATGGTGTTTTGTGGAGTATTAAAGTTTCCACAGAATTCTTAGTTAATGTCTCTCCTCCACACTCTCTCTATAGCTATACTGCGTCTTCCCTCCAACCTCTTTTATGATTGCTCTCTCTTAACGCGGTCACAGCAGAGTGATCCACACCCAAAGGCTCCATATCCATTGGTATTTGTATGTTCGTCACTTGACAACGCACAGACCATTGCCAGTGGTAGCAACGAACAGGAGGCTATTGAAGTGAAGAGAATTGCAGAGAAGTATCTTCGTCAGTGGCCAGATTGTTGGGGTCCATTTTATTACGAAGATGTCTGTATTATGACACAAACCCACCAACAAGTATGTATGTAACGTAAATTATATGTCCTAATATTATTGTAGTACAGTGGGACCTCTCTATTACAAACCTCTAAATTAGGAAAACCTCTATATTGAGGACACCATTCCGTGTTCCAGTGTAGTACTGAAGTGTATAAAATGACCTCTGAATTGAGGACACCTCTGTAATAAGGACATATAATGGAGGTCCCAAGGTGTCCTTAATAGAGAGGTTCCACTGTATATCAGTAATGGCATTACACCTGGGGAAGGGTGGCAAAAGGTGTGCATTTTGTTGCCCCCTTTCCCAGAGCAAGAACTATGAAATGTTTTTGGAACTTGAGTCACCAATGTGTGGCATTCCTCTCCAACTATACAGTGAATATTCGTTAATCCACCACAATTGGTTTGGCAGATTATTGATATGGCAGATTATATTTACCTTCGTTAGGATGTCTCCTACCGTTTGTTGCACAAATTGTACGTTTTGCTTCTTCGAGAAATAGTTGACGAGTATTTCTTGCATTGTTATTGGATTTCTCTCTCTGTAATCACAAATCTTCTCCTGCTCCATTGTCAAGTCAACTTTGCTGCTGCTTTGCTCTATATATATACACCAACAGAACTTCTTGACACTTGGCATATTATCTGTAAACAATCTGTGGGGAGAGGGGTTCAAATATCTGTAGCTGTCCAACGGGGTAATGCCGCGGCCATATTAGGAACCTCTCCCCACATTGGAGAGGACCCTTAACTATTATTATTTTATTTATTTATTATTTTTTTCCTTGTTTCTTTTTCTCTGTTATAATCGTAAATTTATATATATGACATATTATATTTATTTTATTTCATTGTAAAATATGTGTATATACGTATATATATAATATGTGTTCCTACGCGTAACCGCAACAATGAACCCCACGAGTTTTTGAACTCGAATTACTTGTTTAAAAAATGATATGGCAGATAAAATGGTTTATAATACGATTAACCGGTGCGGGTTAACGAATATTCACTGTAAGTCTATAATTATTATTCATGTTGAAATTTCTGCTTAGTTATATATCATAATGTACTTATCCATAAACGACTAGTGAAAAATTAAATTTACCCTTCTGACATGGAAACACATGTTTACTGATTTAAAAACCAGTGGAAATGTCCTGGAATTTGTAAACAGGTTGTAGAGTTTAGATAGGTCATATTTGATCTTATATCAATTAAAATTGTATTTATTTTCCATAATAACAGCTTTATCAACTAAGTTAAATTCATAAATGCAACGTACATCTTTGGCATGCTTTATCTCACCTATTCCTATTTGTCTTTTAATATGTATGTACTACTAATATACTGATATACTGTATGTGGTACCTATGTCGTAAATTGTATTACTACACATTTCCTTATTCTATTGTGTAGCAAAAGGTGGTGAGAAAGTTAATGCTTGAGAATGATCCACACTTGACTAGAGATCAAGTTCGAGTGTCCTTTGCCATTCAAGGTGAGTGTAATACTCTTTGGCAATGTCAGAGTTTGGTGTCATTAAGGCCATAACATTATATTATACACTGTATTGGCATTCTGGAGATACTTTTCCAAGTCTCTTGTGTCATACTTTTTTCATGTCATTGATTTTCAAATGACAGTTACGTACATACCAGTTACAAGGACACGGCTGTATTACATGTTAGAGAGTCTCACGCAACATCAGGCACATTTATGATTATCCTCATAATTTGGTTATAACTATTACATATCAAGAATCTCATGTTCTTGGAATTGAATGATCTACCATACACTATAGTAATTTGATACAGTTGACTTGTGTTGAACTCTTGCTGTGTGTTAAAGAACTTCTGACAATGTACTACATATGTACCTAGCGCTGGGCGGTATACGGAATATATAGTAATAACGCAGTATTATTTGTGCACGGTTTTGATACCGGCTGACTTTTTTCTATACCGAGATATCGTGATATCACGGTATTCTCTAAGTTTTGACCGGTATTTTAAGTAATATATTCCTGAGATATCAAATTTCGCCCTAAAATGATGTGTTCTGAATCCTTCGAAAATATTGCTGCGACAGCCATGATTACGAGCACAAAAAGTGTGCATGTGCGGAGTAATAAGTTGTTAGACGGAATGAGAGAATGTTGTCAAAATGGCGACGTCGTCGGCTGCAAGTTTAAATTTTGATCAGAGAACGAGCGATACGGGTGATCCAAGCAATGAACTTCATCTTGTCGATAAGAAGAATACCAAATTTGATATTTGGATGTACTTTGCGCTCTGAGTTAACTAGGACGACAAAGTAGTGGATTATTTATTTATGTTTATTTATTTCATTATTATTGAATCAAGGATTCAGTTATTTCAATGCCCAACTATAACCTTAAGACTCGGTATACCGTAATACCGTCGTATGATGTTGGCAATATACCGAAACTGATATTTTTTGATACCGCCCAGCACTATATGTACCTGTATGTAATATTGATCATCAACATAATAATCCTATTTTTTCCACATTCAGGCCTTGAGTTCCGTATGGTTGTGCTCAGTACATTTGAGTCAAGAGAGTACAAAGAAGGCAAACTATTGCAATCAGATTCATCCACTGGCTTCATTGGCAGTGTTGTCAGTGAGCGCACTTTCAACACAGTCTTGACAAGGGCAAAGTCTCTGTTTGTAGCAGTGGGGAACCCCTTCTACCTTCTGGATGCAGAGGAGGCTTTAGTAGCTTCTGGAGCACAAAAGAGTTACTGCTGGAGAGAGTACTTGAAGACATGTGCTGATCGTGGAGCTCTAATCTTTCCAGAATCGAAGAGCGGGATTGTCGATCTAAGGGGGCACAAGAAACTGTTTGAGAGGTTATTTAGCAGTACACCAGAAGTTCACAGAGGTAGAGGGGAGGACACCATTCTGCAGAAGAGTAAAGAGGATTTGCGTGAAAAGATTGTAAAATGGCTGAAAAGTAATCGTGTACGTTTGTATCGGGGAAAGTGGATTAGTTTCAGACACGAATCCAAACAGAAATTTGATGATGATAGGTTGCAAAATCAGGAGGTACACATTTCCCCGGAAACGTACACTCTTCATTGCATCACTTCCCGCAAAGCTGAAGCCATACCGTTGAAGAATAATCAAAGTAGCTACCGTATTTTGGGAATGAAGAATCGAAGGGGAGCTCTCGATGGTGCCATAGTAAAGGTAGCCAATACTTCTAGCCATGCATCAACATATGATTCTGAATCAAAGGACATAAAAAAGGTTCCACCATTAGGTCGTGTGATAAAAGTTGTACAGCAAGGCCCAGAGGATACCATATTGTGTCGAGTGGATGAATACAATTGCAATGTTATGATCCCTTTGGACAAGAAACATCCCAAGTTCATTAACTCCCCTCACATTGCCAAAGTTCTTCTCAGTGGGCCAAATGATGGAAAAAGACAGGCATCTGTGCCATGCTTCGATAGGGAGAGCTTGGTCAACGATGACACTCCAACTTTGAGAGATGTCATACCGTTTGAAGATGCTAGGAATATGCTCTTTCTGGTGCTGTTCATAAGGTGGGGTGATAAGTTTCCCCTCCCCCTGGGTGCAGTAATTGATGTCTACCCCCCTGGATACTCGCTGTTTTATGCAGAGAGAGCTCTCAAGGCACAATTCAACATCCCTGCTGAAGACGATGATTCCTTTTCCAAAGGAGATATGGTATTTGAGTATCCCGCTCCTGGCACCAGTACTGGTCCAGTACCTGATCCTGGTCCTGACCCTGGTGAGGTGAACTACCCTCATTGCTACACTATAGATGAGCCTGGGAGTGTCACACTGGATGATGCACTTAGCTTGAAATATGTCAATCCTGCAAAATCCAAGGCATCTTATGAGTTTGCTGTTCACATCACTTCTGTAGCAGCTCATAGGAATATTAGTAGCCTTATCCAACATGCTGCATCACAAGGATGTTCTATTTATCAGAAGTACAAGGAACGCACCAAACGCTACTCAATGCTCAATCCAGATGTAGCACAGTCAATGAGCCTGGATGAAGGTTGCCCAAGAATGTGTATTTCTGTCATAGGAAAGGCTGTGAGAAACAGAAATGATGGATCAATCACTGTCATAGACGACTGTCAGCTGAAGACAACTGTAATCGTATCCAAAGCTAAATTAGCATATAATGATGTGGAAGACATGCTGATTTTAGCCATAGAAGATGACAATGTGATCGATCGACCTCGTGTACTTCGCTTAATGAATAATTACAACCAACTGCCTGGTGTAATACCACTGAAAGATCAGCTTTTTCTTCTTCAGAAAATAGCTCTACAGCTAAAAAACACCAGACAAGGTGCTCCCCCAAATATTTTCTATGCTTGTCAACTCCCCAAGGATTTAGAGCGGAATGCACACAAATATCCTCTAGCACATGCAATGGTGGAAGAATTGATGATATGGGCAAATCAAAAAGTGGCTGAATTCATGTTGAACACACCTCTTCCTACCATTCTTCTTCGATGTCAGCTGCCTCCAGTCAGGGACCATAATGAAAAACTGGAGAATCTTGAGAAAATTCTCCATCCTTTTCGGACTGATGGAACAGAGAATAGGGTTAAGGTGCATACAGCATTTGTAGAACAGCTCAGGATGGCCGGAAATTTGACAAATGCTAAGAATCAGCTTCACTTGCAACGCAATTACCCAGAGCTATATTCTGCACTCGATGACTTTCGAAGGGTTCAACGTCGTGCCCACTACCACATTGTGACTGCAGAGGACAGTTACATTGAACAGAGGCATTATACCCTTAACTGTCATTATACACATTTCACTTCTCCTCTAAGACGGTGCTTTGATATTTTAGTGCAGACAGTGCTTTTAGTCGGACTGAATGACAGAAATGAAATTCCTGTCACAATGGATCAATTGCCACAAATGATAGCATCTTTAAACAAGAGAACAGCCAATGCAAATACCTTTGAAAAGAAAAGCTATGAGCTTCATTATGCTCTACAATGTTTCAAGAATCCTATGTATGAATCCGCCTATGTGATGCGTCAAGATGGTCGCCATATCAGTCTGGGCTTTTTCAATCCAGAACTAAAGGAAGTGGAGAGAGTGAGCTCACAGGTTCCTCTTCATGCACTCATGTACACACCGGTGGATTCAAATGATTCTAAAGGAGGACAAGCTATTGGAGAATCCACAGTACTAAAAGTCTCCTGGTCATACCGAGTATGCTATTTTAAAGGTAATGCAAACCCCCCACAATTTGCAAAAGGCTCACTAGTACCGGTACAAAGCAAGACTAAGCCTGACCCAGGGAAATTTGCAGTTGCTTGTTCATACGTTAATGACACATGGGATGAAGGTAAAGAATGTTTCAAGAGATGTACCTTCTCTGAGGTGCTTACGCCCACTATGTGCAATATTAGTAACTCTTTATGGTCCATACTGAGGACGTCATTTACACACACCCTTGAGAAGGGAGAAAATTTGCAAAAGTTGTGCAAAGAGTTACAGGAGGCACAAAAGGCAGAAATTGAATTGAATGAGGAAAGAATCAGACAGAGTTATTCGGAGGAAGCATTAAGTGGCTCCAAGAAAAAAAACAAAAGAACCAGCTTCACTTCTACTCAAGGTGCTTTTTATGCCATGAAATTTGCTAAAGTATTGGATGCTTGTGAGCCCCTCCATGTATGGATTGGTGCATCCTTCCGCCAGAAGATAATCACCCCAACAATACAATTGGTGGAACCTTGTCCAGGCCTCCAACTATGTGTTCAGCATTGTTTATATCCTTCCCACTGTTTCACCAACCCAGCAATAAAGAAGGCTTCTCAAGACAAATATAGTTGCATTGTTGAGTACTTTGACCACTGGGAGTCAGCCCTCCTATCTGAAGCAGCTTTTGGTGCCACTAAAAAGCGAGACTTGGTGTTCTTAAGAGATATTGATCTAAAATTCAAAGTGAATGTCTTCAGACAGCCATCTTCTTTTATAATGGAACCCCATTTTGTACACAAGGATAAGGAATTGATTGAATTCCATTTCTCTGAAGAGTTTGTAAAACGTAATTGGTGTTATTTTGAAGTTGCAGCAGGTGATTTCATATGTGCTCGATTTGTGGATAACCCTAAGAAAGATGAGCCTTGCAGAGCCGTGCTCCATATGGTGGTGGAGGATGTCCAGGACGACAACAAGGATTCTGCTGAGCCTTATAACAAGGCTGATGTAGACAGCAAAGTTGTAAAAGACAAGCTTTCACCGAAAAAGATTTCAGCAAAATTTCTTGGGGATTCCAATTCCATAATCTCCACTGCACTGAAGGAGCAAATAGTGAAGAACAAGGGTATTGTAACTTGTGAACTGCAGATAATGCAGTGTCCAGTACCTATGAGGTTAGTGGGTGTACACCCCTTCATGTATCAAGTGATATTAGGCAGGCACTGTAGCATCACTTACAGTACTGACTATACCCTAGTAGGACTTAATTGATGTGAGATGACTGTCCCATCTATCAACTCCAACTATTCAAACTTCACTGTATATTCAATATGTATGGGAATATTGCTAATGTCTACTTCCTCTTTCTGTACTTCAGACGTATATACCGATCTTTGTTGAGATTAAGGAACAACAGAAGTCACCCAGCACCCTTGTCTAGGGAAATTGCCTTAGGAAGGTTTAGAAGAGGATTACAATCTAGTTAGTGATATGTACAGCATGATATGTGTACATTGCATGCAGTGTATGTGTAATGTTCTGTGTGTACAATTGTCACCTTCATGTACAGAGTAGTTCTGTGTATGTACATATAATGTTGTATCGCATAGACTGTATAGACCGGCCTACAGTAACTATAGGCCAGTCTATACAGTAAATGGAGGGGTACATGTCAGTATAGTAGACCTGTGTGATATTAGCGGTAACATGGGTATCATTCTCAACATTATTATTGTGACAATGATGATGAGCTAAGCATTATTGCAATAGGTATATCACAATAATAGATAGGAAGTAAACAAGGGGCTGTTTACCTCTGATGTGTATATGTTGGTGTTTCTAATTCAAAACCTGGCTAAATTGTTTTGGATCATTACTTGAACTGTTTATTAGCTTTTTTCATGTATTTTAAATGTAAACTTGCTTATTCCTTGTTCACTTCCGATCTATTATTGTGATTATGTATCATGTTACTGCAATTATCACACAGGTCTACTATACTGACATATACCTCTCAATTTACTGTACAGACATTACTGACCGAGACATAAAGAAGATATTAGGTGAGATGAAGGAGAACGGTTCAATAGTTGGTGGAGATGCAGTCGCTCACAGGCTCTGGAGAGAGAAAGGGCTGGGTGATGTGTCCTTGAACAGAGAGCAGTGGGAATCACTCCGCAATGCTATGAAGAACAAATTCTACCTGATTCAAGGTCCACCAGGTGAGACTGGTACATGCATCAAGGCACATTGTGGGAAAAGGATTCCTGTAGGATTGTGGTTGTGATCGTCAGGTATCACTGTGCCACAAAGAGAATGAAATGCTCAAACACACTTTTGAATATTATATCAAGTATACAAGTAATAGTTATATCCTGCCTAGGTGTGCTGTAGCAAATCCCAAGGTAATCTGTTAGCACTTTATCTGCTGCAGCACACCTAGGCAGGATATAACTAACTTGTATCCTGGTGTGGTGATTTATAGACAATTTATACAGCAAATATGCGCATAGTCCAATGCAACATATTATATACAATAGAAATGTGTTTACTAATTTCCTGCCTTGTTCTCACACAATTAATCCTAACAATGAAACCTGTCTGGTGACCTGTGCTGTATCACTGACCTGGGCTACATGGCTTATGTACGCACAGATTTCTCTTTGATCCTCCCCTCAACCAGGATACAAAATGTACTATTGATGTTAGTATGTACATCCACCAGACTACATACACTGGACTGTAGTGTGTACTGCATATACCGTACAAATCTACTTGTATCAGGAACTGGCAAGAGTGTCACAGGTGCACACCTGGCCTATGCATTTGCTGTATATAATGCACAGTATGCAAAGATCCCATCCATTGGAGATGGTGAACAATATGCCAGACCAGTCATGTATTGTGGACCGTCCAATAAGTCCGTGGACAGAGTATTGGGTGAGAACACATGTACATCATATGCATGTTTTGTTGACACATGCAAGAATTGTATGTATTCAATATATTTATAAAATACAGTATATGATCAAGTGTATACATTTATGTGGCATATGTATGTATGTAGTGTGTATATTTAGTCATGTTCGTTTCCAGTCACGTTATGATTTTGTGGTATTATTTCCTGCTCATTAGCCATTTTCATGGCATAAAATTTTGATTGATGAAATCTTCATTGAAATAGTCATTGGCTTTTCCCTGGTTTACATTACTTTGTACATTTCAAATTATCACCATTTTAATTTGTGTGTTTAGGAACATTCTTTCATGTATTTATAAGTGTAAACCTGTACATATTGCATTTCATTTACTCATATCTGACTTGTTATATATTCTGTATATTTGCTTCAAACTGTACAAATATCTTCATATGAGCCATAAAATCCATCCATGATATTCCAAATAAATAAAAAGAAAAGAATATTTGTGTGTAGCTGGGAGCTACAAGAGCCACTTTCATGAGTGGCTTGTCACCGGGAAGAGGATGTATGTTCATGCATGTATGTATGTAACAGGGATGGGCGATATACCGGTTATACGATAATATCGCGATAATGATTTGCGCGATTATTATATCGTGAGAGATTTTTAGCCCATGATATATCGTACTGATGATATATTGCAGTTGGTGTGAAGCAATAGTATTGCTGCCTCCCGCACTTGAGTTACTTGGATGCCTTTTTAAATTCAAAAGATCCTTTACTGAAATTTTTATGGTCATTGAAGCCGTTGCGCTTGAATTCTAGCCCCATTTCTAAAACTCTGCATTTTGAAATGGGCCAACATTTTCTCGCATAATATAAAATAATGATATAAATTCATTGTGGTGGTTACACGTAATGACACATATTATATCTATCGGACAAGCGGTACATACTGGAAATCAAAAATAAAATACTAAGGACTGTATGGTTATTTGGACATGTTTTAGTCATTATTATTCTTATTATGTGAAATATCATGATATTTTGCTGCACGATAATCCCATGTATCAAAAAATTAGTGTCACCCACCCCTAATATGTAATGTGTATCTGTGTATTATATGCATATATGGTGTGTGTGTGTATGTGTGTGTGTGTGTGTGTGTGTGTGTGTGTGTGTGTGTGTGTGTGTGTGTGTGTGTGTGTGTGCGTGTAGTGTAGTGTATGTACGTATGTATGTAGAATATGTACATATACGTATATAGACAGAGTACGGGCCTGATATCAACATGTGTATACATATATACTGTGTATGTGTGCATACCTGCGTATGTATTCGGATCTGGATAAAATACTTGCTTAGCTAAAAATCTGTATGTCTGCGCAGTGTCTTATGTGTACATTATTAAATGATGAGGACTTGTGATACTGGTACATTTTACTCTTTCCCACACATACAGATATTCTTCATAAGATGATACGTTCTGGGTGTACTGGTCTCTTGAATAGACCTCTCAGGATTCTTCGGCTTTATGGGAAGGCAGTTGAGAGGAAAACACACCCTGGGCCTTATGCAGATGAGAATCTGTTTGTACTTCAAAAGAGCATGGACTACAAGTGTCCTCCTGAGTACAGTCAGTATGCTCTTCACCATTTGATAAGGATAGTCAGCCCATGCATTGTTCAGGCCGATGACGCTTTCAAGGAAATGCACAAAAACAACAAGACTCCTTTGTCCAAGGACATTATGGAGTACAACAACCTCGTACATGCTGCTGAGTTGAAGGTCCTAAAAGGAGCAACCACAGAGGGTGATGTTGTGTTAGGTGAAGGATTGGATTCTCAAATTCTCCAGCCATATGACATAGTACTCTGCACCTGCAATGAGGCTGCCAGTTTTAGAGTACAGAGGAGCTTGCGCCCTGCCCAGTGCATCATTGATGAGGCCGGTATGGCTACAGAGCCGGAGAGTATGCCTCCAATTCAGCTGTCAGACCACGTGGTACTGATTGGGGATCACAAACAACTCCAACCTGTCATTGAATCAAGGTGATGATCCATTACAAGCAACATTCAATAATGTAGTAGAAAAATTACATCAAGGTTTTATTCATTTCAGCAAGCCCTCGCAATTTAGCTAGTAAACAGTCAAAGCTTGCAGGTTTAAGTCTTTTTTGGAGATGTCCAAATTGTGATCTTGATTGAAGATTTATGGAGTAATAATTTGAATATGCTGGAACTGGGACAAACTGTAGTTAGAGGTGCTAGTTCTGGCAGAGTTAGCAAACAGTAACAACAATAGGGAATCAGTAGTGGCTTGTGCTGTACTATTTTGACATGTGTATATTCTTATTCTATAGAGATGCCAGAGATAGGGATCTGTCTATTTCACTGTTTCAACGCTACTTTGAGAATAACGACCAAGTCCAAAAGACAATGCTCACTACTCAATACCGCATGGTACGTTATCCCTGGAGTGTGCTTGTGGAGGGTGGTGTGTTTCTATCTCCAGAAGTGCCTGTACTTGTACAGGGGGTGCTTGTACAGGGTGGTGTGTCAACCCAGGGGGGGGTGCTTGTACAGGGTGGTGTGTTACGTTGGCTTTTTATAGCTAAGCAGCTTTCTAAAATGCAGAAAGGCTACATCTCTAGCAAAAGATAAGTACAGTCCTGCACTATATAATGCAGGTCAAAATCCTTATTTACTAGATAATTAAGAAGGTTATCACTATTATGATATAAGAGAAGGAGGTATTTGCCACAATCACATGCCCAATGAATAGCCTTTTATATGACTTTCATAGACTTACATACACTGAGTAAATTATGTAACTGAAGCATTGGATAGGCAAGATATTATATGTCAATAATGGCATGGCAACGATAATTGTAATATCAGTTTATAGATATATAGTATTATATATTATTTTATTAGTTTATAGTATAATATATTAAAAATATTATAGTATTATAGTATTCATAGTTGCATTTGTTCCACATCACGATTAATGGCAGGTGTCAATTAACTCTTGAATACTAGTGTTAACCTAGAGGTGTGTTTATATGGGTGAAGTGTTGACCAGGTGTACAAGTTTCAAAATTCTTAACCGGTATTTAAAATAATAATATTAGTGGGTGTAATTTCTTAACACTGTTTACCTGCTTCAAGTATATTAGTCAACATGCTCGGGATTGTGTACTTTTCTATTGTTCATACAGCATGATGCTATATGTAATGTTGCCTCGGAGGAATTCTATGACGGTGAACTGGAGGCAGACAGCAGTGTTAAGGAAGGCTACAAGAAATTCTTGAAGAAAAATAGCTATCTTAAGGATTTCTGGACTCATGACAAGCCTATTAAGTTTTGTCACATTGTGGGTGAAGAATCACAGATCCCCACCAGTGATAAGGCTGTGGCCTTACAGTCCAAGTACAACCCCAAGGAAGCCAAATGTGTGGTAAGCTGCAATGCTTGTGACCCGCCTACCACAGCTTGCCCCAGTAGTATTGCTTTGCACTGAGTTTTGGTGCTTAGCTGGTCCTGTTTCCATCCATAACCAGTAGCCAGTGATTACAGATCAATAACCCCAGTGTAAAATGTGTGCCTACAGTGTATGTGCATACCTAGATACGTACATACGTACCTACAGTGAATACGTACACATTGTACACACATTGTGCATACGTTTATTGTACTTACAGTGACTGTGCACATACATTGTACACGCAGTTCCAGTCCAACATTACAATGTTTAGTTTCACACTTATCCTTTTTACCAGCATACGTACAATAAGTTCCTGGAATTCTAATAACACCTTGTTTCTGTAGGTACAAATAGCTAAATACTTTGTGAAGTCAAGGGGGATGCCTGCAGAGTCTTTAGCAATTATAACTCCTTACAAAGGACAAAAGAGAGCACTTGAGGCTCAGATGGAGGATTGGGAGAAAAAACCTAAGGTTTTCACCATCCATGAATGTCAAGGTAGGTATACAAGTATAGTACATGTACACATATACATACATGCTAATAATGGATGTACGCATGCATGCACATAGACATGCACGCACACACACACACGCACAACACACACACACACACACACACACACACACACACACACACACACACACACACACACACACAACACACATACTCACACAGACACTCACACACCCATGCGCACACACACATGTACACACACACACACACACACACACACACACACACACACACACACACACACACACACGCACGCACACGCACACAGTCACATGTACGTACACACACACACACACACGTGCGCGTGCGCACACACAGTCACATGTACGTACACACACACACACACACACACACAGTCACATGTACGTACACACACACACACACACACACATGTGCGAGCGTGCACGTACTATGCACACACACAAACACACACACACATGCACGCACACCCAAACATGCACACATGCGTGCACATACACACACACAAACACACACACATGCATGCTCATGTGCACACAGGACTGTGGGGTACTCTAACTTTATGTAGTGCACAAGTACCACACAACCATGCTACACAGATACAAACATAAACAAGCACAATCAGATACTCTACTTTCAGACATGATCCCAGAGATATTTTTGGTACTTGACATTCTGTATGTAATGTACTGCTTGCTCTGTCTGGTTGTGGCCCCCAATAGGTGATGAGTTTGATATGGTTATCCTGTCCATGGTACGATCACTACCTGATGATGAATATGATGAAACTGTATGTGATCAAGGATGGCTGCTTGAGAATTTGGGATTCATCACTGACCAACACCAGATCTGTGTTGCCTTGACAAGGGCTAAATTTGGTCTTGTTATAGTTGGTTAGTACTGTGTGCTTAGTACTTGTGTGTTTAGTACTTGTGTGTGTGTGCATATATATTATGTATGTGTGTATTTTGTGTGTGTGTGTGTGTGTGTGTGTGTGTGTGTGTGTGTGTGTGGTGTGTGTGGTGTGTGTGTGTGTGTGTGGGTGGTGTGTGTGTGGGTGGTGTGTGTGTGTGTTCTGTGTGTATGTGTGTGTGTGTGTGTGTGGTGTGTATGTGCATGTGTGTGTATGTGTGTGTGTGTGGTGCCTACATGTGTGTGCATACATGTGCAGACACAGTACAAAAATGTTAAAGATATCTGTATGTGATAAAAAGTGGCTTACCTTGAACTGTACCCATTTTTTAAATTATATTATTATTATTATTATTATTATTATTATTATTCGATATTACACTGCTTTGGTAGGGTTTCCCCAAAACAGCGCTACACATAAGTAAATGTACATACTCAGACGAAAATAAAATTAAGTAATGGAGACAAACTCCAAGGGAGGGACATAAGAAAGTAGCAGGTGCATCGAAATCTACAGTTAAATGACGGCTAAACTAACAAATCTTCATGCAATCTCCACATAGCAATCACTCGTTTGACCACTAAGTTTTCATTATCCTTGATTGAATTCAACACTTCGATTGCAAAGTTCTCATTTGAGATATTCCTTAGGGTATGCCTCACACTCACTGAGGAAGTGACTAACGTCTCCTACTGCCTTGTGGCATAACGAACACAACCTTTCCCCTCTCTCCTTCTTTTGCCATCTTCCTGTCTCCACCTCTAACTTGGGGCAACCACTTGTAAATTCTGCCATCAATCGCCTTTGGTTTTTATTCAAAATATTAACAACTCCTCCATCCTGTCATTCCTTATTAACTAACTCACCACACACCCCAGCCCAATACTGTAATTTAGATGACCTATTGCACCCTTCTACCCATTCCAATCTAAGCTTTCTCCATATACTATCATTTACCATCTCTTCAATCTGCCTATCTGATAACCCCCTAAAGAATTCCCCACATCCTCTTTCTAATTTCTCCCACCCCAACATCTGGGTCACTTTTCTAATTCCATCCTCCCAGTCATTCCTAACTTTTGCCCATACCAAAATCGTGGAAAGTAATCTATTTTCCCTTAATCTATGCACTTTCACCCAATATCTAATTGCCCGTCTTCTAGCCTCCCATCTCAAGGGGGTCAGGCCTGCTTCCAACTCAAGCCCAAGTAAAGGGAAACGGGAATGAACTCCTAAAAAACTTCTTATTGCAGCCCTCCGCACTCTCTCCAATAATTATTTTGCATCATTGCCACTCAAACCTCCCCATATTTCACAACCATATAATAGCGTGCTTCTCACCATTGAGACGTACAACTTTGAAAAGGTTGCCCATCCTACATTTCCCAGACTCCTTACCAGCCTCATGACCCCATATAAAGCTTTTCTACCATTATCCATTAAAGCCTCTCTCATCTTCTCACCATTCAAAAACTCATTCGATACGATCCCCAAATATTTATACACTGATACCATACTCAAAATTCCTCCCCAATTCTAAATTCCACACTTAGTCTAGATATTCTTATGCTTTTGTCCCGAAAATGGACTACACTACATTTCTCCGCATTAATCCTCAATTTCCATTGGTTGCACCACCTATGAACAATCTCCAAAGCTCTGTTTAAATCTGAAGTTTTTTCAGCTGTTATCACTAAATCATCTGCAAACATCAAACCCAGAATTATTAAATTATCCACCCTTACTCCAATCTCTTCCTGTCTTAAAACTTCCATCAAACCATTAACATACAAGCTAAATAGTAGTGGTGAAAGGACACATCCTTGATGTTACTGAAAAATCATTACCCACCTCCCCCCCAATTATAACCTTGCACTTCACATCTGAATACACTGCTTTAATACATTGCAAAATTTTACCCTGAATACCCAGTGATTCCAGCTTCCCCCAAAGAAGGTCCCTATCAACAGAATCATATTATGCTTTTTTTTAATCAATAAAAGTACTAAACATACTTCCATTCGATTCCACACATTTATTGCCCATCAAGACCATCATCATTATATTATCATATATGCAGTATGCATGCATATGTACGAATATAAATTAAATTCACGTTCTGTTCTTTATTGCCAGGCAATGCTAATCTTCTCAAAATGGATGAGACCTGGAACAATCTGTTGACTAAACACTACAAGAAGCGAAGGTGTTACTTCAACTATGAAGGTTCCCTGGAACTTATGGTTACGAGGTAGATATTTGATTAGCATACTCACTAAACCAAAGTGCACCTAAAGCAATTGTGAGAAGTAGTTAAAGTTACAACCTATAATTGATTATGAACATGCTATGCTATAATAATGCCTCTTATTTATATGTAATATGCAACATTATAATTAGTTTAATTTATCCCTGTAACATATTATCATTCCACTGTAATGTTTATCTTTAGTAAAATATATAATACTGTATTTATTCTCATAATATATTATCACACCACTTGTAGAATCTGATGAAACATTTTTGTATCATTTATACTAAAATAATTATTGTATGCATAAGCTATAGGATTATTATGTTATTTTGTCCGTAATAAGCAATACTGGGATGTAATAACAACATGCAATACAGTCTACTACAGTAATTAATATTATTAATTAATAATATAATTTACAAACCAATTTTTAATAGGTTGAAAGTTTCATATGATCAATAGTATCAACTATGTATATGTACATACGTACGTAGATTAGTGAGATACACATTGTCCTCATATAACTCTGCAGGACCACAATATGCATGTACGTACCACAATAATACAGAAGTTCATATAATTATCTGTATGGCACTTGAGTGGAGAGGAGCTTGTGGAGTCTCAATCAATTGCACTTTCACTCCTTTGTCTGGACCATGAAAGAATGCTTAGTAGATAATATATATGTATACATAATATGCATATTACATGTATCTATAGTTAAAATATGCATGCAGTGATGAATAATACAATTATAACGTTAACATGACATAATAATGCATAACCTGTAACATGCATAAGGTACATTCAATAGTGCTTAGTGGAGTGGAAGAGTGTATGTACACTATATTCACAATAATAATATTATATTGAATAATTATTCCAATATACATACACATTATGTACATACAAACAATAACAATTTACAGTTTTTATGTCAAGTGTAAGCACATACTATATGACATTATATGTGCTCATATACATTAATAATAATTATCATTACACGTTGTTTTCATATAAATTGGATTATTCTACTTGGTTAATGCAGTAAAAATGATTATTCGTTGCCCTCTTCGTTCTCCAAAGCACTGGTAATTCGGTTGAGCTCCAGAGCAACATCCTGGGGTCACATGGAGAGAGGCACATTTGAGATGTCTACTTACTACATATGTATGTACAAGTTGGGACAACACTACATTAAAAAAAATAATGTGCATACTATAATATGTATGATATATTATGTACGTAGGTACATGTATAGTGTACCTGTATGCATGTACGTATATTCCATAGGTTCACTCATTATATATATGTACGTATATTATACGTATGCATACGTATAATAATATTAAACGTTATCTCACCTTTAGGAAGGATACACAGAGATTGGACCCTTGTGTATCTTTGCTAGAGGTGATCAACATGTACGTACATGGACCACAACTACGTACCTTTGCATGTATGCACTGCATGTACTGTGCATATGTATGTTTACAGGTACAGTAAGTAGGTGAGTATTTTCACTTGTGTCATACATACGTATGTACATATGTATGTATGCACATACATAGACAGATCATTGTTAGGCTGTATGTACTGTAATCATACAGTTTTTGTATGTACACTATCTGATGCATATGTGCATACCTTATAGTTTGTATCTGCCTCACTAGATATTGCTACCTCCTGATGTATCACAGACAGTGAGGTAGCCATCTTAGTCAGGGACATGGACAGAGTCTCCTCAACACAACTAGCAGACCAAGAACACAACTCCATTATGATATATCAAGTCAGGAAGTGTACACACGACTACTACGGACTGTATGTATGCATGTCAGAATACACCACAAGTCAACCACTCACATCATTCCCATGTGCCTCCTATCACTGCTGTCAGGCATGGTGAACACACAGCCAACCTTATCCTAAGCCAAAAAAATAGCCATAAAACACACATACGCACGTATATACTGTACGTACGTACATGTATGCAAGTATATATAAGTAGTATATACATACAATATGTAGGAATACAGTGTATACAGTACACACCATGCAGGTATTGAAGTGTGGATGGGGTATGAACTGACTTGTGTGTTGTATCCAATGAGGTGAGCCTTGCACAAGTGGAAGAACACACTGGACTGAATCACTGAAAGGCTGTCGTGGAACAATTGCGTGCTCATAACTGCAAATCTTGCCTACACGGAGAGGAATGAATATAAACATACAGCATGTACGTACATACGTATGTATGTATGCAACATGCAGCAAAGTTAGCACCAGTGGAGTGTTGGGATGTACATATGTAGACATAGTAATTACTAAGGCTTGAGTACTTCTTTGAAATATACAAAGTATATGTATGTACCTACATAAATATGTGTACAATTATTACATACGTACATACATACATACTTCTGGTTGGTTATGCGAATTCATGATGTTGTAAGTGCCTTCACTCCACGAGAAACTACCTCGGGTGATGTGGACCAGAAGGAAGTACATGCTCTGACAAGTGGTCATACCGATATCAATATCTACAGCCCACAGTTCTTGTTGCAACTGCAAAAGACAAACTGTTTTATACACTGTGTGTACACGTGTATATACATATGTATTGTTTACATGCATGTACCTACTGTACTGTATGTAAACATGTACATCTGCTAATACAAACACGGTACAAGACATATGTATATTCATAATTGTAGGTACATACTAATGTCTGTAGGTCTGGACGAGATTGTATACTCTTTCTCCCTAATATTCGTACAGTGTACAAGTGGTGTGTATGTATCTACGTACCACGTGTCATACATACGTATGTACATACTTACTGTGTCTGGAGAGATGAAAGTGACAAAATCAACAGAAACATATCCAGCAATCCCCCTATCCTGGAGGGCTGCTGCAACCATTATGACATCCTCAGTTAAGTGTGACAGGCAGATAGATGACTGAGGCACAGACACACCCCACTTCCAAAAAGGCCGCGGGTTGACCTGGTCACCTGTACTCAGTATCGTCCCCATCCCACCAGGCTCCATCAGTAGGTTGACAGTGATGGCAGTCACACTGTCAGGTGGTGGGCAGGCCTGGATCACGCCACCACTTCTTTTCATCTCTGTTAGAAAACTCTTCCAAGTGGGGAACCTGGAGGGGTCAGCCATCTTGATGTGTTTTTCAAGCACTGCTGGAAGCTCTTCAGAGATCTTATTGATGGCGGTCTCCTGAACCCAAGTCTGACTCCACTCTGCTCCATACCACTCACGCTCCTTCATCAGCCACTGGTAGCAAGGAAGGTGGACCAGTACATCACAGTAGGCAATGGCTCTACCACACATGCTGTTGTTCAACTTGAAGCACCATCTTTGGACCGAGAGGTGACTGGCTATAAGCTGAGACAAATGGCGTACAACTTGCCCTTCGCTGAACACATCCACAGATGATGGAGGAATAGGAACCTAAAAGTGAGTCAAAGTACGTATATACTGTATGTACAATACATGTATCCTGATTGGTGGCAACATCAAAGAGTCTGACTGGGACACATACGTATCTATATCCCTGAGGTTCCCCTGATACAACAATTGATTGATCAAATAGCTGTTGAATAGCCGGTAAGTGGCTAATCAGGAAAACTGTTATTCACATCAACTTTAGGAAGAAAACACAGGAAATCAGTCCTTAATGGAACATCTTGGGATCCCATACAAAGGATCCATTCCCTGTGTAGCCTTCCTAAAGGTGATATATAACATATACTTGTATCAAAAACACATATACGTACAGTAAACAATTCTGTCAGTTTGCCCGTTGTCAGTAGTCATGTGTGAACAGTTATCATGTACACAGCACTGCAATTCAATTGATAACTTCAAAATGGCCACCCATCAAAATATTAACCCAGCCCAATTAATCAGGTTAACTTCAGGGGCTGACGAGAACTGGTAAAGTCAGTATAGAATGCTGAAGCCATTATTAATATAAACATACACTAGAGCATATTTGGTATACCATGAGTATGTAGGTATGCTTACATTCGCTTCCTTGAACAACTTCAAAGCACCTGCTTTCTTGGAGGAGTACAGGTGTACAGTATGTGGATCAGTCCCCAATATGGGGAGGTTGAGTTCATCAGCCAGGGCTAAATCACTCTCGGACATCACTCCTGGAACAATGTAGGAATCCTTCCCCTTTATCAGGTTCTTGAGTCTCTTGATGGTTCTTGGACTGTAGAGCAAAACAGCTGATAAGTGAAGGTTTTTGGCCCCAAACTTCTGTGAATTTTCAGGAGTAATGATAGTCAATCTCCTCTTCACATCTTCCATGGAGGAGCCTTCACTTCCAAGTAAGAGGAGCTTGCAGTAATACTCTTCCAATTCGTCACACACCTTAACAGGTGAGATGTAGATGATCTCAACATTGGGGTTATTGAGGTAACCAATACGGCCGATTTGGGAATTTTCTTGAATCTTAAAATTGTCAGTCTCAGATCTCTGGCCTTCTAGATATCCTACATGCATGAAGCATATACGTATGTTCACATTATACGTATGTTATATATATGTACGTATGTACGTACAGTGAATTCTTGTTAATCCACCACTGCTTCAACCACCACAATTTTACCAATACCAATAAAATCTACAAGTCCTTATGGATATTCAGTTAATCTGCCAAACTCGTTAATACGCCATAATTTTGGAAAACGAATTTGCAGCAGATTGACGAAAGTTCACTGTATATTCCTGCATATATGCACAGATATGCATGCATGCATATACGTACATACACTAAACTATGTAGGAAGGTACAAGATATATGTACACATAAAAAAACTTGTGCATGTACGTATGTACATACATACATACATGCACATACATACGTACATGCATACATACATATATTACAGTACACAGTACATTACAGGAACTGAAGACTTTCAGTGGCACAGCTCATCCACCTATTGACTGACCTAGTGAAGGTAAGTGAATGACGACATGCGGTGAGGACCTGAGAGAGGTCCATTTCTTCTGCAACTCCTTTGATCTCCTAATAAAATTGATTCGCTGATTTGCCCTCTTTTGTTTCAGCTGTTCCCTGATGCCACGAGCCTTCAGAAGAAGGAGCCAACCCATAGCAATAATCCCAGCAGCCCACTTCTTCCTTCTGTACTCCAGGTATTCTTTCCTTTTCTTGAACATCCGAAAGGTAGCTTGAATTTTAGCAGCAGCTAGGTTGTGACCACCTGCACCTCTGAACCTTCTTCCAGGAGTTTCTAGGAGATGTTGCACTTCACTAGCATTCACCATACAGTGGAGTAAATCCTGAACAATTGAATTCAATTAATTTCATCCATACACCTACATACACATACATACGTACATACATACATGCACTGAAAGGATGATACAAAAGGTGATCCTATACAAAGGTGCTATCCATATGAGCATATACGTACACATAATATATTATGTATGAATAGAGAAGATAAGTGAGGGAACTAATGAGGTACATATACGTAGGTATGTACGTAGATGTGTAGTGTGTGGACAATGGAGGTCGGTGATGATGAAAATTACCTAATTAGGTACGTACGTAGTTACAAGACATAAAGCGTGTAACTGGGAAGTAAAAATGATCAAATTCCAAATATTTTTCATTTGCATATGCTTTTACTGTACATCAATGATATATACATATGTACGTATATCTGTATTCTGTCAATTAATGTATACTCTGTACATATATATATACAGAAAATACACTGTATAAGCAAAATGGACATACGTAGATAATACGTACAGTAAACACACACGTACGTAATCTGCAGTGCATAAGTACATACATACATACATATGTACATACATCTTATATGAACTAACCTGGTGTGTAGGCTTCAGTTCTACTTCAAACCTCTCTGATAGTTTAGTCAGCTTCTCAGCACTCACAACAATCAGCGGTATGGCATATGAATAGGCTAACACTTTATACCGGTGCAACAGTTGTGCTATCCTGTGAAAGACAATGTTCATGTAGTGTACATTAATGTACGTATGTACATAAGTATGTATGTATGAAGACTGTCTGTCCCAAATCAACAAAATATATGTATCATGAATGCTGAATAAAACAAACGCAAAATAAACATGAAATTCATCAAAACATAGTACGTCAAACACACACAAACCAAGGATGTCCAGTAACACACACATCGGAGTTATTCTCTGTCAAATTAGCAACCAGCCAAGAATATACAGAAGGAGCTGGGTCTGACATTGAGGACACCAGTTTTATTACATTCAGTATGTACATAAGTAAATACGTACGCATATGTACATACTGTATGTACGTACATATATCCTATATCACATAACTGTGTACAATACAAATGAAGGCTCCTATTATAAAGGATGCTCTCTATGGGATGGCAAAATATACCTAACCTAACTTCCTCATGAAAATACTTATTTCACAAACGTTACAAATTTGAATGAAGGCTCAATATACGTATGTACGTAAGTTACTGACACACCTTCCCCATTCACTTAGATGTTTATTTTTAAACTTTATAAAGTCTGGATGGTCCTCTGCTGATACACCTTTGTGAATACTGATGTAGAACTCTTCATCGGGGAGAGGTTGAGATGGTCGTAACCGGCTGCTTCTATTTGTTACATTGATGGATCTGGTGGGGTGAGGAGTTTGAGGGTCAGGTGATCTTGTATGTGCAGATGGGGCAGATGGGGCGTGGTCAGAGTCGGAGCCAGTTTGAACAGGAACAGGATTACCTGTCACCTGTGAAGGCGAGGGAATAGAGCAGAAAGGTACGTATGTACTGTATGAAATGGAGGTGTATGGACAGAAATATGTATGATTCAGATACCATTATTGTACCTGCATCGTTTGTACATGTGTATATGCATCACTGGGTATGTACGTACATATGTACGTACGTACATAAGTGAGATATTTCATTGAGAGACGTGTTCATAGGTAATGTCTTTGTTGAGGGTGTACTTGGGCTTATTAACACACACCTTGGATATTATTACACACAGAACACAACATTCAGTGGAACTGCAATGGTTTATAACCCATGCCTAACAATTCCACACTTTAGACATGTAAGGTCTGTTGTAATGTCTGTACACTATAATAATTATAGTAGATGTATGTACATACATGTACATATGTACCTTATTAATTCGACTATGTGATTTCTGCACAGTTGCTACAGGCGTCTCTTTAATAAGTTCTTCAGGTTCCCTCAGATCGAGGTGAACCAGTGGAAAGTGCTTCATCTCTGCATTATCACAGATGTCCTGTTTGATGTGATGCCGGCTAGCACTGTGGAGCTAATAAGAACCACATTGAGGTGAATATAAGTAGTTACTAGTACATATGTACAGTATTCAAAGGTGCACTAATGTGTAGTGGCTCACCACAGCAGCTTTTGGCTTGATAGGGGCTGGATTCATCACAATATTAGCTGATGTCTACAATAGGATTAAGAAGGTCAAGAAATAAACACTTGCAATTGTACACAAACATATGTACTGTAAGCATTTCCATATACGTACATATGTATGTACATACCTTTATTTAATTTTAAACACATACGTACATACACATGGCCATACATAGTTAAGCATAATACAACCAGGTAAATATGTACATGTGTATGTACATTGCATATTTCAGGATTTAACGGATGGTATCACGATAGTGCTTTGTATGTACTTCACTCATGTACATGAATGGCAGAATGGGTTTGGTCTTTAGACACAGCATGGACATAAGATATGGATACATCAACTAGATTAACACCTTACAGGTATCAGTCCACGCTCCAACAGACTCAACAAGCCTTTCTTGGAGTCATCTTCCATTATTAGTGGTGGTGTTGCCTGCATGGCGATACCAAAGAGAGTAGAAATCATTAACACTATACATATGATAGATTAGCACTTTACACAAGTGTGAACAGAAAACATACACCACAACAAATATATGTTCACACACCCACACACCCACAAACATTCACACCCACACACCCACAAACATTCACACCCACACCCACACCCACACACACACACACACACACACACACACACACACACACACACTAACACCTACACACAATTTACCAGTAAACACATACAAGATGTAGTACTGTACTGTGTGTACACATCAACCAGCAACACACACAGTGCACATTACTGTATGCACATACATATATACACTCTACTCACCAACAAGCACACATAGAGTACATTACAGTATATACACACCACTCACCAGCACATCACCTCTCTTGGAGTGAGGTAGAGCTGGTAACTGGCCAACAGTCAAACCAGTAACAGGTTTCATTGGATGGGGTGGGGTATCCTCCTTCAAAACGGTCAATGCGGCTGGTCTCATTGCAGACATAGGGATCCCATATCTGTCTGAAATGAGCTGCTTAGATGCCTGGTTGTGAGGGTGTGACAGCAGCTTATCAACATACATCATCTTCACCCTGTGAATACAGAACCCACAACAACATCCATGAGATAAGGTAGATCAGCCCTTACATATATGTACAAGCATGTGACTGAAAAATGCCTGCTGGAATGTGTGGGAATATTCACTGAATTTTGAATGAATGAACATTTATTCTCAAATACGTTTCTCCTCTATTTTCTGAAAGTAAACAAACCATGTCTAGTAATCCCACACTTATCCCGGTAATATTCTCAAAATACACTAGTATGCACGTAATATGTATGTCTCCTTTCCACAGTCATTTCAAACAGCAACAAGATGAGTGAATGCACCTGCTACATAGGTGCAGTAGGATCCAAGTACACATCAAGCATAATCCAAAGAAGAGAACAGTATATATCATCAGATGTATGTCAGGACATTAAGAGTTTGAACTTAGTTTTGTAAAGACACATGTATGGGTATATTATGTAGATTGCTATACACTAAGGTTTTTCTTGGTGAAACCAACCAGACAGCTAGTTGCATTTGAGACAAACAAAGTCTGGTTTAGAGCATCACACGAACATGTGTCAGAAAATCTGACTCTATAGTCATCTGAAATCTTGACTTCAACAATTATACATAGGTGTATGGCTCATTGAGTAGCTCTGGTGAGAGTAGAGGATCTTACGGACATGGACCACATACACGTACATGTTACATGGACTACATGTGCTTCTACTTACGTATACATTACAACATGCTTACATTTCACCAGGTGATCTTCCAACAGTCGGTTGACGACTTTGTTTCCGATGTAATGATGTCTTTTTATGACTCTTGTGGTGCTCAACTAGCTCGTGAAGTGATCTACAGTGAATTAATTTGGAAATTTGATTCACACAAGGCCCTGAGCTCGAATTAACGGCATAGCGCACCTCGGACTTCTTGCGTTGGTGACACTCGTAGAAATATTGATAGGTGGTAGTTCTTTAGCATCATTTTGAGATTCATGCAATATTCTCTCAGCATAACCTTTCAAATCACTTCGGGTCTTTTTAAGAGCATCTTCCAGGCGTTCCGCTTGTCGAGGATCAGACGTCTTACTCACTCTATGCACTTCTTCTGCTAACCTCTTCAAGTCATCTTCTACCTTTGAAATGATGAAACCAACAGTTTCTATTTGGTCGGCCTTTATCGTTGCCATCATCTATACAAACAATCTGCAATTGTCGAATATACTAAGCCAGATTAACTTGAAGTTCTGTTTTTCGTTGCCTGCGTTAGCGGCCATGATGTTGCCATAGCAACTTCATCTTATTGTGCAAATAGGACGTGTATATGTATTAGTTATACCCCGCCTTTGCTGGGTACATGGCGGATATACTTGAGTGTCAGGAAGCGATATACCGAGGGCGAAGCCCGAGGTTATCGCTTCCTGACACTCAAGTATATCCCCATGTACCCAGCAAAGGCGGGGTATAACAAATATGTATCCCGTCAAAACGATCGAAAGTATGTTAGCGTTGTGAATACAGACGAGAAATTTGCGAGGAAAGACTTCTTTGGGAGCTGAAAACGACAGTAAAACCTTTAATCAGAGTCAAGTTAACAATAGCCGAGTACCCATCAACTCTTTAATACCTAGCAAAAAGAGGTGAGGGGATAATGATAATAGCGATCGTTTCTCTGAGCTTACCGACTTAGAAGAATAGACAAATCCTTATGTGCCCAAAACGCCGCCAAGAAAATGGGCTGAGTAAATATTATCCAGCCTAGAACCCGAACCACGAAGTCGTCGATCTAAACGACCGATCGATTCATGTTAAAATCGTTCTCTATTCGCCGCCCTTCTGAAAACACTAGGTTTGTGCGCTGATTTTGTGTTCCTTCAACTGAATTGGTGTGGTCTTCAGCGTTCATTGTGTATCAGCATTGCTGGTGCATTGCTTGTCTTAAGTGACAGGTGCGGCGATAATTGATAACTTCCTTTCAATTAAGAAAACGGGGTATATCACTAATGAGGTCAGAAATATACCCCGGTATATCGGGGATATACCGTAGTCGGTGCTTTTGAAGTTAAGTGACAATATCACCAATCGGGATACATATATATATATATATAATATTATAATATATTTATGCATAAGTACATAGCTATTTAAAGTTGCTGTTGGAATTCATCAAATAATAATGCTTCTTAACTCATAATTGGCTATTGGTTATATGGAAATCACTAGTATATACTGCATCTCATAGCTGTGTTGACTACTTCAAGTACAGTCTAGGATTTGGAGTGATGTAAGCGATACTGGGATCAACACATATCTGCAAAGAGAAAGAGAGTTCCATGAAGGGCAACATTCTCACAGTGTGCAGCAAATCAGTAGTGTTTTCTATTCCAATAATAATAGCATTGGGTAACCTACCTAGTATGTGTGAATATACTATGGAGCACTACATAATTTGTTTGGACAAGTGATATGGTATAATATGTTGTAGGTTGTTACGTTGTAAAAGGTTTAATGTACATACATACACAGTACACCAGAGATACCCACAAAGTGTCACTGACAAACACTCACAATGCACAATGCAAATGTACACAGTGTCACATGTACATGTGTACACGTACTCACAGTGTCCAGTGTTCACACAATTGAGCTCGTAAACATACGTACACACAATGTACACAGAGTTAGATAGACGCGGCCCAAGATAATCTCACCCTGACCTTCGTAATGGTTTTTCTGTTACTGTTTACTTCCAATATAGCAAACAAAGTTCTGAATGAAGACTCTTCAAAGAGAAAGTTTTCACTTTCTTGCTGCAATTGGTTCATCCTTGCTCTGAATTGCTCCATAGCAGAGTTGTTAGAGGTTTTCATAAATAGTCTGAACATTTGAGGGTGCAACTCATCTCGATAAAGGTGCATTTCATCAGATATTTTCCCTTTGCAGCGAACCAGAGTGTCGTTAACTTTTTGTAATCGATTTTCCCTCCAAATCGAGGCTTTTTGCTCAATTTCATCAAGTAAATTTTGAGCAAAACGTATATTACTGATAACACCTTTGGGAATGATTGAAGAATTTGTACCACGCACTTCTTGAAAAAAATAGGCCAATTCACTACAGATCTAAAACAACAAAAGTAATAAGTAGTGTGTACTGAGAGACATAAATGTAGTGTATTTACTGTCACAGTGACCCCTGTACAACAATGCATGGTGATCATGTATGATGTAAGGTGATAGCCTAAGGATTCATGAAGTCTTGGAAGTAATGATTCACACGAAAGAGCCCACTTCTTAGTGAGAGGATAGCTAAGAAAGAATGTAGCGAGATGAGAGGTCACTCCGTACACTATAGCATAGTGGTTTCATATTGCTTGATATTGACCACTAAATTAGAGCAACCAACACCATCATCTATGTCCATAATTATAGCTGGTAAAGTTTCAAAATTTGGAGGCATACTATTGATAGCTATATAATATTATGGTCAAAATGGCACCCCTCAAGTCATTGTCACCCCCCCCTACCCCCCCCCCCCCCACACACACAAATCATATATGTTTGCAGAGTGTCTACTGGATTAATAAAATTATCAAGGCTATTGTATAGATTATGGGTGGTAACAGCAGCCAACTGTGACAGTGTTCACATGCAGTCTGTAGCACACACCTTTTCAAGAGTAACTGCTCTCAATTTCCCGAACAGACAGCATCCAAACTGATAGTCAATGCCTCTCTCATAATCTCTTCCCAACTCTGGATGGAACAGAATGACCTGTCGTGCTCGAGCTACATCCTCCAGGTTCCAACGGATTAATTTCTTGGCAATAAAGAAGGCAGTCGAATCGGGAACACCATTTCTCAGCTTTGCAAGGTACAGCCCCTCTGTTTTGTTGACAATATTCTCACAGAGACGCCTCGATCCACTCGACTGACCGAGAGAAAGGGACAGAAGAAGACCTATACTGAGCGTAGTAAACATTTTCCAAAGTATTACTATTGATCACTTATGGAGAACAATAATAATTCTCATCCAAATATCCAGGAAATTAATCTATCACTGTATTATTTATAGACGCCAGTGAAAGGTAATGACATCAGCCATGAATTTTTCCACAGAAGCCTAACAAGAAACCTTTTGATGGCAGCTAGGGCTTCAGATGGCATTGAGTACAATCTCGCCTTGTCCAACATATATGAGTCTTCCCAAGTCCCTTATCGATCATCAACATACCTAGTTCTTCAAATCATACTTTGTACAGAATATTAATTATTGATTTATAACCTATGGTGTCATGGGAGGGATCATCGGTCTGGGTCGACCCTGCTCTGACTCGACAGAGCGACGCGCCATACGATTCAATGCTGCAAGCTTTGCTGCGAATACTTGATTGGCTCATAAAGCGGTAAATCCCCCTCAGCCTAATTTAAACGCTCATAAGCATTAACATTAGCGCCCAGGTCCCTAACCCCTGAACTCGGGGACAAACCTGAAGCTATTTATAGCAATCCTAGGCCTCGTCCTCTGTCACGATGCCTCAAGAAAGCATCGCAGGCAGCTCGGTTGACATCGATTCTACAGAAAGTTGCCTCATCCGAACCGTTAGTATATGCCATTATGTCACTGTCCATTAGTTTTAATTAAAGAAATTCGTTTCTGTTCGCTGAGAATTATTCACTGTTTCCAACTCTTCGTTGATGCTCCAGGACGACATCCTCTGTCTTGCGTCTGTCCTTGAAGACGAGGATCTCACACGAGGATACCTAGCAGCAGAAGGATATGGAGCCAGAATTTGTCATCTGGAGCCAGATCGAAGTACATCCGGCAATGTATGTAAGAATATTGAAACCTTGTCATTTACAATCACTTTTCATAATGAGTCGATCGAACGTTTTTTAGTCTTGTCAAGTCCCTAACGAACTTTGGAAGTGTGCTTTTAGAATAGCTCAATGTTGTAGTGTTCACGAACTCAGGAGAGGATCCGTTGAGAAGGTCAGTGTGTCCGCCGTAGGTTGTGGAGTTACGGTGCTCATACAAGTAGTGAATGATGATACACCATAGGAGTATCTATGGATACACTAATGTAGTATGTGTAACATGGAATATGCTTCCAGATTATCTGGACTGTGGGCAACTTTCGCTTTATTTGCAGTAGTTTCATCTAATCTTGTTTCCACCTTAGGCCTTACCCTTATATGTCACTTTGTTACTCGGAGCATAGATACTGCCTGCATGGAGTCCATATCTTGAGCCAGGACATTGGCCAACTCATAGCAGTCTTATTTTGCAGTGTTAATTTGTTCTCTATTGTTCCTAACTGTTACAGCGTCAGTCAAGAAATGTGTTGATATACGGGCACGCAGTGCAGTTTGAACACCTGTCCAGTGGACTGGTGAGTACTATTTTTATTCTTAAACTGAGTGTTAAACTATGGCTTATGTTTCCACAGATGTGTTAAGGAGCATTAGTCACCATTGTGCATGAATGTATTGAGTGATCTGTGTCAATCAGTGCATGTGTACGAATACTGCAATAGGCAAATGCCATGGTTAGAGTCTCCATCTGATCAGCAGACTGGTCACCATGGGAACCACGGAATGGGAGCAAGTCATACTAACTGCAAAAACCTTGTGCCTCGTGGTTAGTTGCCACGGTGATTCCATTTAACCAACAGTAGCCCCTAGCCAGGCCTTGGGTAAATAATATCTATCCAACTGCAACACTGGAACACGCACACAGGATTTTATTTTTATGTGTATGCGACAGTTAACATTCTTCATGTTATGGTCATTGTTCTGTGAACTGTAGGTAGACAGAATAACCTTGTCACTAGAAAAGGTCTGAGCAGGGATTTCAGATTACATTTTCTTTGATAGGGATGAAACCTTTTCGGTTTTCGGGAATGTCAAAAATTTGGTTTGATCATTTTTCCTTGTGGATATTAAATTGGTTATGATGGTTAATGGTTAACCAAATGGTTAATGCAGATGCCCCTCAGGGGCAAGGCGTCCATAAGGGGAAATGGTGAAAACCCTTGCAAAGACTCATTAAAATATGACCACCTATTGCAGGGATATGTCCTTGTTGAGCTTATTATGTTCAGTACTGAATTAGTAGTCTTTCCTCTTACACTCCCTGAGAGGTTCATCATATTGCTGAGCTTGGTGGTATTCCTGTGTAGTGAAGCACGGCCCTGCCTTCCTGAATACTGATATGCCAGATAGTTGTACTCTATTACTATGTACACAACACCATACAGAACAAGATTAGATGTTATCTGGTTTTAATATGATAATGGGCTCAATAATTCTATTTATGTTAATTCTGTACATATTTGTTCTACCAAATGCCTGGTATATGTGTATCTGGGTGCTTAGCATGGTAACCACATGGGTGAAGGTCTCCCCAGTCAAACTAGTCTCCATATCATACTGAATGGTACGTACTGCTAAAGCTCTTGTAGCTCTTGTCATCCTTCAAGCATTTGCACTGGTCTATTCAACCACTGACATTCTGTTGTCTCTGGCTGCATGGTAGTGGATTAAACTGAGCTGGAAAGGAATGTGACATACATACATGTACCTGACCACAGAACTTATTGAGGAACTTGAGGATGTGTGAAATTATTGATTTCTCTTTTGCTTTAGCTTCTGAGTTGTCTGGCAACTTTGTCATCCACAGACAAACAAGCCTTTGATGTGGGGCTGGTGGAGAGTCAACATGGTATGTTGATGTCTGCATTAGGGGTTTGGTTTAGAAAGGGATGCTCGGTGTGTTTTCGTTTAACACTCTGTGGGCATGATAAGTAATAAAATAGTGGTACCAGTGGAAGTTACCATCTTCAGCACATTGTAGTGTGTGCGAGGAATACTGTGAGACCCCTGTAATCAGGACACCTTGGGTCAGTTTTTCATGTCCTGATTATAGGGGTGTTCTTATTTCAGGGGTTATGTACTTTGGATTGAAATTAATAGACATAATGAACTATAGATGCGGAGGGTGTAATTCGGCGGCCATATTGGATGGCAAACAGAATTTATCTAGTTGTGAGAGTTCTAGAGTCTTCATCGTCGAACTAAACCTTGAATATCTTAGAGACATGAGGTAAATTTTAGTGTTGTTTTAGTTAGCAAAATCTATTTTAGTAATAGTTATAGTTAATCAACTGATGACAGAAAATAGAATTTTAGTTTTAGTTATAGTATGTGGCTAAATCCTAGATTTTAGTTATAGTTACAGTTTTCACTTCAAAATACAAATATTCTAGTTATAGTTACAGTTATTGTATTAGTTACAGTAATGAGTGTTTTACATGTACACTCTACCATCATGATAATATGCTCATGCCTACATAGTTCCCAATACTCCTAGTTATCAATAACCTGCATATAAACACACAATTTCCATTTACTGAGAACAATTTTATAGCGCTAATAAGGTCTCTTTGTACTCCAACATAGTCTTGTAGAGTAACTATAAGATTTGTGGCACATATCTGATTACAGTTTTATTTAGGGACATTAATCATGTTTTTAGTTACAGTTATAGTTTTTTGAAGGTGACTTCTGTTCTTTTAGTTAGTTATAGTTATGATTAACTAAAAGGTCCAGAGCATTACTAAAACATATTTTAGTTATAGTTATGATTAATCAAAACAACACTAGAGCTAATACCGTACAATTCAAATCATCTGCGTAACGAATACTTCCTAATTATCACATTTTGACCTCGTATGTGTGTGTGTGGGGGGGGGGGGGGGGGGATACAGTATGTCAGTGAATCTAACATGTATGTGAGTATATTCTTCATGTCTATAATGTTGAATATAAATAACAGTGCCTGTACACAGACTATAGTAGTAACTTGATACACTGTATAGATATGTGGTTCGTATTACATTTCCTTTAACCTCAAAGTTTGGAGTATGACATTATTTTTTGTACTAGGATTGGAAGAGAATTGTTGGTTTTCAGTTCACCCTGTTAGTCAGCAAAGGTCCGAAGGAGAAAAGGTTAGTGTCTGTGCATTTTTGTATGTGTATGCGTGTATGTGTATAGAATTCAGTGTATACATGTTTGCACAAAGGTATCGAGGAGGATCATGTATTTTGAGTATATGTAGTCCCTGAATGTCATGTTGTTTAGTTGTACTCTATCAAGTGTGACTGCATTGCTGATGCCAGTGTGTACAGTGTGTACGGAATATGCTGTACATACAATATTGTACATTGTAGGTTCGTGAAGGGGATGATGTTGTCCTGGTCAATATTGCCAATGAAAGATACCTGGTGAGGGGGTGTCATATTGTGCATATGCCTACTGTAGTGTGCCAAGTGCAGTGTGCACTACGTTGCTGTATTTTACCATATTATGGCTGGACATGTTCATGTTGTGGTAATTTTGGAGTTTCACTCAAATAGAGGAATTAATTTGAGAATAGTAAAATTTCACAGTTTTGAATGGTGGAAGTACTGTACAGCTGACCCCCTAAATGCAGAATTAAAATCTCAAGAATCCATTCATTTATGTATAGGGTAGATCATATGAGTATTTTGTATACAAATGATGCTTCTAGTATAAGTAGAGTCTTGTGGTATGATTCTGTCCTGGTGTAGCAAAGGGTCAGAGTGAAATGTATGTACATCAGCTCTGTAGTACAATGCACTGATTCTATACGTGGGAATTAATGATTAGTTGTCCTTTATCAATTAATTTAGTGAGAACTAATTAACTTGCCATAAACATCACAGTGCAAGCTACTGGTATCCTTTGTACCAGACTGTGCCTAGGTAATCCAGTTCCCAGACCCAACTGGTGGATTGGGTGTGGGTACCTTGTACCAGTGCGTACATAGTTGTGTTCAAGTGTTGTTGCATACCTGGACAGGACACTGCTGTTAGCTTTGATTATGCCTCTTCCTCACAATCGCAGTCAGTGCACCTGGGTCGTCATTCCATGGTGCTGCAGTCAACTGATCATCAATTCTTGGTGCAAACATCATTCAGCAAATGTGCATGGAGTTTGCAAATGTTCCGTCTTGGGAGTGCTAAAGAAGCAGCAATTGGTGAGTCTGTGGTGAATGTAAGGACAGTGTGTACCTTCCAGCTTGCTTAATACATGTATGTACCTTGAATGGGACACCAAACCTGTACGTGCTACCCGATATAATGTACATAAACTAGGGATAGGTATGTGTTAGCAAAATATGTACTATCTGGAGTACTTACTGAGCAAGTTGTACTGTATGTACATATGTATACATGTATGTGTAAATACTGTATTTATTTGTGAAATTTCACTATTGTATGTGCATGGATCTAAGGTAGTTGAGTGTACTGATACCAATAGTGGTGTATTGAAACTGATAGTAGAATGCTGTTTATTATTTATTCATTCCAGTTGTGTACACTTTGTGTCTTACTTGGGATAGGTGTACAGTGTATCACCTCCTGTTTGTAGAGAACAGGTTTGTTGGTTTGTTTCAATGATGACCCAACACATAGCCTCTACAACCCCTTAGGTGTATCAAGGAAAGCTTATTCCCGGTCTCGTAGTAGCATTACAGTGTAACCTATAATATGAACAGCCATCCCCCAAGGATGATTACCTGTTTGGAATGGCTCCACTGATCCAATCCTAATACGTATATAGGTGTATTTGCCATATTTTACAAGTGCAATCCATCAATCATGGTATCACAGCCACCTGTCAACGTATCGTTGCTTCGTAGGGGGAAGGGGCATACTGGACACATTCCACCGTACATGAGGTCCATATAAGTGATTTGCATATGACAGGTTCCACTGTAATTGCATAAGGTATCACAGAGAGTATAGTGGTATTTTGGGAATGAACTAGCTTATGAGATTGCTGTGAAGTGGTATTGAGGTATCTGGTTCCAGTGTACTGATACTGATGGTGCCCTTTGATTTGTACAGGATATGCTAATGGAGGGGATGTCATCAGTATTGTCCTTCAGGGACGGTCTGATTGTTTGTCTGTGCCTTTGAGACGTTGTGACAAGGTCTGTCACAAACAAAGTACAGACTTGTAAGTTACTGCAATGTGAAAGTGTATATGTATCTGTTATTCCATACGTACATATATATACTATCAGTCTATTCTATCTAGTCTCTATCTATCTTCTCCAGTAAAGTGGTTTATGCAACTGCCAGAGAGGAGGTCAAGTCTCTTTGGAGAATCGAGCTGCCGACATTGAAGTATGATACTTCTTGCACACAATACACACACGCGTATGTATACCATGATGTGTGTGTGTGTGTGTGTGTGTGTGTGTGTGTGTGTGTGTGTGTGTGTGTGTTGTATGACAGTTTGCTTGTATGAATCAATCTCTGTATTTGTAGGTTTGGTGGTGCTTTTACTGGTTGGAGACAGCCGTTTCGGTTGCGTCATGTCGTATCAGGTACCAGTACACCACATGCCACACTGTACATCCTCTGTTTTCAGCTCTGTCTCATGGTGTTGAAATGATATCTGTAGGGATGTTTCTAACGGTTGATACGGACAATCCCAGTCAGCTCACACTTTGTGGCAGTTCTGAAGCAGGGGAGAAGCGATCACTGTTCTGCTGTAGGAGATCGTGGGGTGACATCCCTCCCAAGGGCAGTCCAGGGGGCAAGACCAATGTGATGGGTGACCCCAGCATCAAGTTTGGAGACTGTACAGTGTACATCCAACATGTGGACAGTAAAATGTGGCTCGGCTATCCCGTATGTGTCTGTGTTTTATGATCAACATACCCTACTTGTCTTGTGAACATTCACACTATTCTGTTTGTGTTTGTGCTTCCTGTGTAGTCTACCGAGAGATCAAGCAAGAGTGATGTCCAAGTACTTGAAGCACGTCTTCTCAAAGAGCCTCATGCAAATTTTGCATTCATTGTCACCAGAGCTACAGAAGAACAGATCAAGGCCACAATGCTTGTTAACTTTTCTTACTTCACTATCAGGGAGTACGTCAACGGCTTGCTTGACCCCAATAAGACACATCAGACTCCAAGTGACACAGGGCTCCATAAGAAGATGGATGGCCTTTTGGAAATACTGCATTCCTACTTCAACCCCAGTGAAAGTCAGGACGAGAGGACAAAGTCTTCCCTCATTCGTAAGAGACAGAACCTGTTCATGAAGCAAGGTAGCTTGATGATGATCGTGAGTGTGATGGATAGGATCTTCAAACAGTCAAAGTGGAATTATGAAAAGTTCCTGGACACTCAGAAGAAGTTGTACCGGCTTTTAGGTACATGTATAGATGCTATGTCCATTTTGTAGCATCCGTTGATGTTTCATCACTTTTGTATTGCTCAGTTGCAATGATAAAAGGCAACAATGGATCTTGTGCTGAATTTGCTGTCAAAGACTGGTTTGATGAATTCATTGGACGACTACAAAAGTCACCTTTGACTCATGGTTAGTTTTGTATGTACAGTATGTACACTCACATGCTGTATATATGTGCCTACATGTTGATGTATATGTGTATACAGCAATGTACTTGATGTATAATTGCGTCAACTTGTGTGTGCAGCATAATTGTGTGTGTGAGAGTGTGTGTGTGTGTGTGTGTGTGTGTGTGTGTGTGTGTGTGTGTGTGTGTGTGTGTGTGTGCAAATTGTCACTTGTGTTACGTATGTGAGAGTGGACATATAACTACTGTCTGTATGGGTTTTACCTGATGTTTCACTCCTCAGAGCTCCTAAGTCTGCTGCAATGTGTTCTTGAAGACAGTCCTCAGGCCATTCACCTAATTTCTGATAATCACATCAGAAATTTAATCCAGCTATTAGCCAAGAAAGGATGTGATGAAAAGGTTAGCTTTTGATTTGTAATAGTTATTGTATGACCAATAATTGTGCATTGGCGCATTTATTGCTCGAGTCCCTCGAAGCGCCCGAGGGACTCGAGCAATAAGGCGCCAATGCACAATTGGCCGCGCCCTCTAGCGCTTAGTTTTCTGGCGGGAGGTTGGTATATAGTTAGTCAGTACCTGTTTTTCAGTAGCTGCTATGGCTGAAATGACTTCGAAACGTACTGTCATCTAGGCGTTTCAATTTCGATATCGACGACGACGACTTCGAGATTATGTCCAAACCTTTTCAACCCAAGAACACAGCTATCTACATCGTGTGGTCTCAAAACCTTCGCTGCATGGGTTGAAGAACGGAATAAACACAAGCCTCAAGCGAAGTGCCCTGAAAACGTGCTAATGACTGAAAATAAAGGCACTCTTGCGTATTGGCTTGGTTCATTTGTGACGGAGGCAAGGAAATAAGACGGCGCGACGACTTATTCTCCGAAAATCCTTCACGTTCTTTTACAGCTTTTAATAGCAATTCAGCGGTGCATCAGAACCATGAAACTGAGCAAGCCTGTTAACTTTTTCGCCGATCCGGAGTTCCACCTCCTTCAGAATAAACACAATTGTTACAATGATTCAGATTTTTATGATAACATGGGCGCATAGAGCTGACAATTACTAATCGAGTACACTTGTGTTTGGAAAGGTCAAAAAAGTGTGCAATTACAAAAACTGCACACTTTTTCCTTTGATGTTAACCACAACCATACAACAACAACAATTATTGGACTCATTGAAATTCAGCATTCTGTTCTTTATGTGTATATAGATCCTGCACTTTTTGACCTCACTGTGTGTTCTGCAAGGGATTGCGATTAGGGACAAGCAGAGAGCCATAGCCAAGCATGCTCTGACACACAAGAACCTGTTTCTTTCCTCCACTCTACAACAGGGTGTATCGAAGTAAGATCAGGATAATGCCCAAGAATGTATCAAGCAAAGCGTCATCTTTGTCACCACTGTTACCATCATTGATCATCATTGATCACCATCTTTGCCACCATCATTGATCACCATCATTGATCACCTTCATTGATCACCTTATTCGCCACCATCATTGCTACCATCATTAACCACATCATTGATTGCCATTGATGTACCTGCATTTCTACAGCTACCATGTGAAGCCAGCTTACCTGTCGTCAGTGGAGAACAGTGCTATGAGTAGAAAATGGTATTTTGAGGCCATGTTCAAGTACCACTGCACTGGTCAGTACAGCAGGAAGCCTCATGTCCGTATCGGGTGGGCTCATCCGGACTTGTACAAACCTTACCCCGCCTTCAATGGTTTCCAGGTGACCAATGGGTCAATTGGTCACGATTTGTATTCAGTCGGCTGTGATGGAAGCACTGTGTGGGTTGGGGAATGTGATGTGCTGGTGGAGGAGAGGAAGCACAGTCTCAGACGACAGGCTAATTTTGAGAGTAGTGAAGGCTACCAGTGCATTCTGGGGTGTTGTGTTGACCTCGACTCCTTGAGTTTCCAGTTCTATGTGAACGGTCGTCTCCTGTGTAGACCAGTAGTCCTTCCTCAGATGACCACAGTGACCCCGGTGTGTAGCATATCGGGAGGTGTGAGGTGAGGACATGCAGTCAGTGAACTGTAAGTATGTGCACGGGATACATGTTTTTATTGTTTGTTGTTCAATCCTCTCCAGATGAATACAATGTTGTTTTAGTACTATACCTTGTGACCTTGTGCATAAGTATGATGTGTGGTGTTGTCCAGTGTGGGAATGGACATTTAATATTAGTTTAGTTGGATATTGGATTATTAATGTATTGTCATAATCAAATTGTTATGTTTGGGTTTGAATCCTTTCAGTTCATGGGAATGTGTTTCAAACATTTCAATTGACTGGGAGACTTCATGTCTCCAAGATGCTATCATGTTGTTTAGACGCAATGTATGTATCTATGTATTTAGTGTTGAATTATTTCTTGGGAATGAACACGGTGAATTCATTCATCCACCTCCACCTGGATATATACCACTTTCGTGCTACTTCGACTACAAGCAGGTTTGAATGGAATATGTGTTTTGTGTACATTTCAGTTCTGTACTGTATGTCAATGTATGTATGTATGGCATTGTACACTTGTTAGGAAGCTGTTATCAGTGAGTTTGTGGAGCTGGGAGACCCCAAGCAGAAGCTGTATCGAGGTCCTATGGTGAAGGATGTTTCTCAAGGCTTTGTACCTACTCCAATTGATACCACCAAGGTAGTGTGACACACTGTACAAAAGTGACGTGATGTACAATTTACAAAATTAATGTACAAAGGTACATGATGTACATGTTACACTGTGCAAAAGTGAAGTGATGTGCAGTTTACAATTGTACAAAGGTGTACATGTTACTACTGTACAAAGGTGGTGTGATGAGTGATGACAATATTGCTGTAGTGCACTTTGTAGTGGAAGAGGACAGTGGCAGGTGAACTTACCATAGTTTCTTGTGTATACCTTCAGATTTCCCTGCCAGACGAACTCTTGTCCGTGAGACATCAGCTCGCAGAGCACATTCATGATATTTGGTCGAGGGACAAAGTTGCAAGCGGGTGGGTCTATGGCAAAACAAGGAATGACTGTCTCAAACAACATCCTTGTTTGAAGTGCTATGACGACTTGTCAGAAGAAGAGAAAAGATATGACTACAACCTAGCTTTTGAGACAATTGCGTGAGTCATTTTATCAATTGCAATCGTTATTGAACTTTTTTGATGTGATGATTTATGGACCTCACTGACTGTGTGTATGTCTTCCTTTTAGCACTTTAATTGGCCTTGGTTATGAGGTGGCTTTTGACAACGGCAGTGGTCAGAAGATGGCTTATCAGGAGCTAGATCCTGCTGTCTACCAGCAAAGCAACAGATACCTCCCTCGTCCCATTGATCTTACTGCCGTGTCTCTACCAAAGTCTGTGCTGCCACTCATAGAACGCCTGGCGGAGAACACGCACAACATTTGGGCTGTGGACCGTATTAGAGATGGATGGACCTATGGCATCAGTGAGAACTGTGAACTGAAGCAGAATCCAGCTTTAGTTCCTTATCAGTATTTGAGTGACAAATTGAAGGAGTCCAATAGGTATGTACATACCTTGGTAACTTATGTGCATAGCTGCCATGGTAACTGACAGCTGTCACAGGTAGTTGTACATATGTATTATGGAGAGTTGATATGAGTTAGGGCCAGTTTACAGCCTTATACTTTGGGTTTGATGTACGTAGGTGTTTTGTGTATGTACATTAGCAGAATCGTGCATGTATACAATGTTATGGATAATTTCATGTACAATTGAGTGTATCCTCTTTGATTATTGGCCCATATTTTTTCCTGACGGATGAATAACTTTGTTCTATAATTGATATGATACCAGAAGGCATACCACATAATAGTATTGCGTCCCAAAACAACGCAGAATTATTCATTATCGTACATTGATGTGGATTGTATTGTGTCCTAGGAACACAGCGTTGGAGTCATTCAAGAGTCTGTATGCATTTGGAGCACGTATCATCCCTCCAGAGGACAAGGACCACGGGAATATCAACAGTAGGTTTGCTTGTTCCAGTCACATGCATTCACATGAAGGCATGCTCATATAATAAACATGTAAATTTATTGAAAATATTTGACATGCAATATTCTTGATAAAAACCTTTTTTTGAATGAATGTTTGCTGGTAGTGTGTAGTGTACCTATAGAGCTGTATGTGAAGTAGTACTGTTTTGTTGATTTTCCTCTATCCCTGTAGCTTTTGTCCACGAGTCAAGTATGTACAATCAGAAAAAGCGAACAATCAGAGGACAGTTGAACTATGCTCAGATATTAAGCAGTGGTCAATGGTAAGTACTAATGTTAGCATAATGAGACTGTTTTCTTGATATGTGAGATGTACATTGCTTTGTACTGCATGGTGTTTGTGGTGTGATTGTTGACATGTACATTTGGTGTGTGAGATATGTGGTATTTTGCAGTGACATATACACACGGTGTTTGTTTGGTTCTGTTGACATGTATGGTGTTTGTTGACATGTATGTTCTTTTTACTAATTTCGTTAGCTATCTTCATTACTACTCCTAGTCCACTCGGTTTTTAGTGGGTGTAATCATTTTCATCTAATCTTAAATCATAGATGATCATATACACATGAATTCCACTTAGCGTTCGTATTTGTCATACGCCTGCTTACATATATATGTATATGTATATACATATATTAGTCAGACATCTTGGGTTCGAGTCCCGCAGTTGCCGGTTTTTCGCTTTTCTCCTTTCTCCCAGCAGGCTGAATCCCACTTAGCGTTCGTATATGTATGATGTACATTTTGAGTTTGTTGACATATGCATAGTGTTTTTTTGGGTTTACCTACATATATGACGTTTGTTGACAGGTATGGTGTTTGTTTGGTGTCCGATAACATGGTATTTTCAACATACACACGTATATGTTGTTCTGTGGTATTTGTTGACATATATGGTTGTTTTTGACATGCATGATATTTATGAGGTATTTATTGAGATATGTGTATATATGACTCATAGTGTCAGTGAGTTGAGCTGTATTGTGCTCTTGTGTTGTTGCAGGTATTATGAAGTGACCATTCTCACCAGTGGAAGCATCAGGGTGGGATGGGCTAAGCCTACAATGCACCCTGAAACAGGTCTTGGGGAAGACGAAGAGTCCTTTGCATTTGATGGATCCCTGGTATGTGAAGGGAGTCAGTAGTGGTCGGAATAATGGCATGTATTGTGAATATGTACATATGTCCCATGTGTTTAGGTACACGTCTACACACCTCAGTTGTGGGTGAAACAATTGAATGTGACTACGTATGTCACTATGTACATTTATACGCACATATGAAGCACTTCACTTAGTGTGGCCGGGTGACCGTTATGGTAATCCCCCCCTCCCCAGACAGAATCCTGGCCCTCCTTGATCACTTATGCATAACGTTTTCCTGCATACCCATGTACATGATACACCATTTCAATTTTGACACCAGTGTACATATCTTTCAAAGGATTAATTAATTAGTAATTAATAAAATCAAGCAAATATTGTAATTTTTCAGGGAGCCCAGTTATGTTCCTGTTTTTTGTATTAATGAGTTATTTGGACCCTGGAGAGGTTGTGGTGATCAGATTTCTAGATCTCATTTCTGGTACTGTCATGTTGATACTGTACTGTACATGTGTGTAGTACGTACTATCTCCAGGATTCTCTGATACAGATCTGTGATACATATTCAGTATGTTCCATTTAGCTGTTTCTGTGCATACTGAGATCAGTGAAGTGGTAGTGTCTTGTGTACACACAGTAGACATTTGTCTGCATTATGTATTATGGGTAATTTGGACATTGGGAAAGCTGAGGGGACCGCGTTCAAATATTTCATTTACTGTTAACACCAAGTTAATGAAGTAGTGTTCTCTTGTGACTGATGTTCAGGTTCTTGTATGCACACAGTCTACTGTACATGCACTGGTTTGTCTGTCTGTGCTATCAGGGTCGCAAGGTCCACGGAACAACAGCTCCTTTCGGCCGCCCATGGAGCAAGAACGATGTGGTTGGATGTCTGCTCGACTGTGAAGCCAGTACTATGTGTGAGTTCTTTGATGCAACTAATCTGTGTGTAAATGCTGTCATTTCTATGCACATCGAATTGGTGTAGTATTGACTCGTACATATGTGCTTTATGCAGGCTTTTCTATAAATGGTGTTATATTGAGTGACAGTTTCGGTGACCCAATTGCGTTCAGTCAGTTCGACTTGAAGGGTGGGCTTGTACCTGCTGTGACACTGGGCCCCGAACAGGAAGTCAAGTTCAATTTTGGAAAGAATGAGGTTAGTGATCTACAGTACTACACAGTGCTTGGACTAACCTGTACATACAGTACGTATGTACGTATATTGGCAGTTTGTGTTTGTACAGTATGTTATGTATAGTGTGTTTATGTATTAACAGTATGTACGTACGTATGTATTTATCATGTACATATGTAAGTATGTATGTTTGTGTGTATTATGTTATGTCACCTTAGGAAGGATACACAGGGAATGGATCCTTCCTAAGGTGATATAAATACATGTAGGCCTGTGGGATAATTGTGATAGTGTTATTATCATTTTCACCATTTAATATTGTGTTAACGATGATGAGTGCAGTATTATTGTGATAATACTTCCTCCCTTGTTTACTTCCGGGAAATGTATATTTGTTAGTGTTTTAGGCTCAAAACCTTGACTGAATTGATTTGTAAATTCTCTAATTCGTAACTTCATTCAATTACTTATTTCATGTACTTGTAAAATTGGATTTTCAGACCATGCAAGAGTAATGTTTCAAATTTTCAATCACGAGAGGAAACGTATACACATTATTACGTGATAGTTGTGATAATTGTGAAAATTATGCCTATTATCATGACATAGGTTTTACCATTATTGCACAGGCATGAATGCATCTAGCTTGATTACCCACTTGCTGACCTTTTGGTAGCTGATTGATTAATCAATTGTCACATCTGAGGATCTCAGGGATATGTACGTAGGATATGTATCCCTGTTGGTCTCTCTGATGTTGCCACCAATCAGGATGCATGTATGTATCACAGTATGTACTGTATGTCTACTCATTACTGGTGATAAAGACACTGGTGTCTGTATTTTGCCTCCATACAGGAGACACAGCTACATAAGTTGGACAATTATGGTTTTGGACCATCTCAAGGATATGTTCCCATAGCAAAGTGTGTATTGCTGTGTATTGTGCATGTAACATGTGTGTGTGTGTGTGTGTGTGTGTGTGTGTGTGTGTGTGTGTGTGTGTGTGTGTGCGTGCGTGTGTGTGTGTGTGTGTGTGTGTGTGTGTGTGTGTGTGTGTGTGCGTGTGTGTTGCATGTGTATTGCACACTTACTCCCCAATACTCCTGTATGATGTATAATATCCACACTGTGTATTTATTACCACATTGAATGATGATAGCGAATGTTTGTGTGTACATGTGTGTGCTGTATGTGTACTGTGGTGACCGTATATGTTGTACTTGCACAGAAATGCACACAAGACCCTACCTCTGTGGTACAGTGTGGACTATCCTGTGGTGCAGACATTGAAGGAAAACAACCACCCTAGACTAACTGTGACCAAAAGAAGCATGGACAGGTCAGTACATACAGTATATGTGCCAAGTTGATATATCAAGTATACATGTCCAGTTAGATGGCCTGAAGCCAACCCCCCCCCCCCCCCCTCTCTCTCTCTCTCTCTCTGTGTGTGTGTGTGTGTGTGTGTGTGTGTGTGTGTGTGTATGTGTGTGTGTGTGCGTGCGCGTGTGTGTGTGCGTGTGATGAATGGGTTCGTTGAGTTGGGTCATAAAACTTTGTGGGTGACTGTAGCTTGCACACTACTCCAGTCACTGACTGCATGTTTGGAATTCTAGTAGTTGACTAAGACATAGGACAGCTGTTACTGTATTTCTTCATGTTCAATGTACATAGCATGAATGGACACAATGAGTCCATTCTGGTTGCTGTCAGAGATGAACACACACCAGTGTTTTCACGACTTGAATGCATTCGACTGAACACAACGATATCCTTACCCAGTGATGGCTCCCCCAGCTCAGGCAAGCTGGATGCAGTGTACCTGCATAGGCAGAAGTCACTGGTTCGGGAAATAACTGAAGTGTGTAGCAAGGATGATGGTTCGTATACTGTTTATATTCCATCTGGACAAGATCCCCGTCATGTGCTGGTTGGGTGGACTGCTCCGGACTTCGTGTTCTCGCCCTCCACTCTAACAGCAACTCTTGCTGAGAGGTTGGATGAAAATGCAAGTTGTGTTGATCAGTCTGTGAAAATCGACAACAAAACCAGTGAAAACAACTGTGCTTTGTATTCATGTGCCTTCCTCGTCCCCTTGTTTTACCTTGTTGATGAGTCACAAGCTTTCATGTCTATTGAAATAACATCCGTTGTCAGAGGCAAATCCCGCCAAATTGAATTCTGTGTTGATGGTGATGTGGTGAAGAAACTCCCTATACAGGTTGGTTTGTTATGGATAATATGGTGTCCTGCATCATGTAATCTCACAGTGTTTCTCTGTGCATTGTAGAGTAAGGCAGACATCAAGCTATACCCGACAGTCATCATTTCCCCATCTCCTGAAACAAATCATCTGTTATCATTCATCATGACTGAAGTAAGTATGCAATTGTTATGGTTTGTTTATTGTCTGTCTGAATGTAGCTGGGATGCAATACACCATATACAGTAGCTGTGGACTTATTTATGTATGTAACTATACTAGATCCATTACTATCATATGTATATCATAAAACCCTTTTGTCCCTGTTTGATTAGTCTGGCTCGCTAGACCGTCCCAACTATGCGCCTAGGGCGGCAAGAAAGGGAAGGGACGGTCTAGCAGCAATAGAGATTAGTTAACACCTTTTCGACCAATCAGGAGCGACTACCCGGAATCGCGGCAATTGAATTCATGACTTGCGGTTCTTCATAATAATCAATGATATCATTATATTCAGTGCATACTATCGCTTACGTACGTTCGTACTTACGTTCGACAGTGCCGTTGCCCATGCTCTAGAAAACCTGCAGAAGTCGTCGTTGCGATTATCATCTTTTTAGTAGGATGCGCTCAAGGGTATTGTTTCTGGTGAGGACACCTTCGTTGGTCTGCCTACGGGACACGACAAGTCTATCTTGTTCGAGTGCGCGCCACACTGTGGATTTGTTGTCTTGCGATACAAAATGTCCTCTGTCCTCCGCATTTGTTATTTCACCCTTAATCGAGAAAGTCATTGACGAGTAAAAGACCTTTGCAATCGTAAACAGATAAACAGACGGTTGTAAGGTTGTCTTGCGGAGTTACAATTCAAAAAGAAGCTCAACTACGTGAAGGTATTGTCAGATACGTGTTTTCTTCGCCTGAGGCTGCAAACGAGAATAAATAGAAAGCTTTGCTCACGAGACCTAGTTTTAATCAAGGAATTGAGGCTGTCTTCGTCGATGAAGCGCACTGTGTCGAATCTTGGGGTGCCGGAGTTGAACCTTTTTGACGTACTTACGATTAGCATGAAATTGGGCACTCGTTAATTATCGTCAATCGATAAGGCGAAGGTGTTAACTAATCTCTATTGCCGCTAGACCGTCACTCCCTTTTCTCGCTCTCGGCGCATAGTTGGGACGGTCTAGCAGGCCAGACTACTGTTTGATGTGCTCATTGCAAGCCACCAAGTTACTCTCAAATCGCTTTGATACAATCTATGTATTATAGTGTGTATGTCACTGGCATGTAAGTACAGTGGGATGGATTTTAGGCTCAATATAACTTTTAGCAGATGCTATCGTACCCTGTTGTAATGTGCCTGACATACACTTCTAGGTACAATATTGCCCTATGTGTGCATCCAATCACTAAACAACAACAATAAACAATACATTTTTGCCAGACAATTTGTACAATGCAAAATCCATCTATAATCACACTGTTGCAATGGTAACTTATTCATTTCCTCTTCCCAAGACACTATCAATGGAAACTAATGTTTTGGTGACAGAAACATCCATGTGGGTGTGCTGCCCAGAAGGTGACCAGAAGCAGGTAGTGCAGAGAGACAAACTCGCCCTCACTTGTGAAAAAGCAGGTTCGCTTGCAATATGATTTACCATTGTACCTGTTCTGGACTGCACCCTAACAATGTCTTATCTCATGAGTATGATGCACTAATATATGTAGATCCAGCTATCTCCATCCTTGTGCCATGGGAGGACAGAGTGTTTAACTTGAGAGAGATTACTGAAGATAAACATCTGTCAAGGTGTGTTTTATGCTTGTACAGTAGAAGTATAGTGCACTCTGTACAGTATAACATGAGTGTGTACTCTGTACAGTACAACATGAGTGTGTACTATGTACAGTATCACATGAGTGTGTACCCTGTACAGTACAGTATGGATGTATGCCATGGAGTAATAATAATTATTATAATAATACCCTTGATAATGATCTTATTAAGGTAGGAGACCTACATCACTTACATATTTACTGTCGAACCATGTTTGCTCAACACACGTTGCAATATTGAATAATTCGAATTGAATTGGTCTGTGATGGCCAAGTGTCCTCTCTACATCTTTGACTTATTTCTCTCTAATGATGGCAGTTACCACGTAGCAACACTGAAGCTGTTGGAAGGATTATCCATGTACGGGTACAACCAGTCAACTATTTACCTAAAGATCCAGGAGATCCTGGGACAGGATGAGCTGCTGTACATGTTGCAGCTGAATGGTATGCCTTGCACATACTGTCTGTGATGTGTCTACTATATTACTGGTTAGCATAATGTATGAACTTATGTATGTACGTACTTATGTATGTATGTATGTATGTACTATATTGTACATATGTACCTTGTGTATGTACGTACTTATGTACTGTACTGTATGTAATTGCGTACCTAACTTGTGTTTGTGTGCACTGACGTGTGCAGGGCTGCCCTATAACTTGAAAGCAGCAGTTTGCAATCTTGCTAGAGTGTTGTTTGTTCAAGAGAGAGTTATGATGAGGTAACTTGAGATCTGTAAATACACAGTCCAATACTTATATTCCACCAACCTACCTATGTACGCATATCATCTGTAATTGTTAGATCTTTTGTAAAAGAAGAGAGCATTGTTTGCTTGCCCCCAAAGAAGGAAGGAGATGATGATGGGACCTGCTTCAATTGGAGTGAAGACAAGTACAAGGAAATGAGAGCAGGACAGTTGTCAGCTACCTACCAAGGAGAGGTGCACTTCGAAGGACAGGTCGGGCTAACTGCATTGATGTCCCGAATGACCAGTGATACTGTGGTGTTCTCTTTGTTTACAGATGAAGGAGACTTTGATGAAGCTAAAAGAAATTGTCTTCAGTAAATTGAATTTGTTACTGAATGCTGGACATTTGCAATGTCACTTTTTGTCAAAGACTGACAGTATTTACCTATTGCAGTACGTTCATGTTGACTACTATATTGGTGATGTGTAATGGTCTGTAGTGGCATGTGTTCAATTCTCTCACTATTGAATGAAACACTGTGTAGCTGGCACCGTGTACTGGTAGCAAGGTATACCCCTCACAACATGACATTTTGATCTTTTCCTTACCTTCAGGCCTTTGATAGAGTTGTGTGATGACCTGTTAGTAGCTGGTGTGCTGAATAAGAAGAGCGAGTTGTCTCTTCTTCTGTACATGCTGGACCCGATTACTTTTCCCACACCAGAAGGTGAATACATTTCTGTTATTTGCAGTATATATTCATTACAGCCTTGCTATTGAAAAAGACCTGGAAATTCTCACAGACATATATGTGCATGGTCTGTTAGCACATATGTATACATACGCACAGGTGCGGTACATATCATTTATGCATACATACACACACGTGTATGTACGTACATACGATAAGTACTGTATAATATGTGGTCTTCCAACAGGTTAGGTTGTGTCTGTGTGTTATGTTGATTTGTGATTTCTCATCTGTTTCTCTCGGTTTAGGGTGTCCTCCAATTCCTTGTGGAATGATTGCACAAAATTTGGAAGAACCCATCAAAGTGTCTGTATGTTGTGTGTTTACTGTTTATTATATCACAACTTGTTACTTGTCTGTCATTATGATAGCATGTCTTATAAGCTAAGTATCATAATGTATACATAACATACAATACATATAATATTATGTAATGGTTGTGTCCTGGTTTAGTGAATGACAGATGATTTATACTGCATATATGCACATAATCCAATACAAAGTATTATATGCAATAGAAATGTGTTTACTAATTTCCTGCCTTGTTCTCACACAATTAGTCTTAAACAATGAAACCTGTCTGGTGACCTGTGCTACATCACTGACCTGTGCTACACCACAGATATGTGTATTGGCACTGTATGTTACCTTTTATCTTGCTGCCACTATAGATTTGTCGGCTTCTTCATCATATTCATGACTGTCAGCAGCACCAAAGACTGCAATATGTATTTGCATTCTCAGAAGTTTTGGTGAAAATGATGCAGAAGGTGATTCTTTTGTATGTATATGAGTAGATGCGTGTATATGGAGGGTACCGGATCAGAATGCATACAAGACTGTCAAATATTCATGTGTTTTCAGGAACAAGAGGTTAGATATGCCAATGGTGAAAGCAGGAGAAGTAGGGAGTTCATGAGTACACCGGAGCAACAGATGGAGTTCATATTAACTCCAAGAGAGGCCAGGCATTCCAGTCCAGCTGACAAAAATGATGGTGTTTTGAAGAACCTTGAGGTGTTCCATCTTGAGCTATGCAGGCACAGTGGTGTGATAGCTCCACCTAATGAAGACGTGAAGGATGGCGAAGACCTGCTTGAGAAGCTGCAGCACCTCTACAGTCTCATGAGCAAGAACAGGCAAGCCAGAGAACCCACACCTGAAGTAAAGACGGAAACAGGTGCTTGTGCATAGTTGTACACAGGTATCCAGTATTTGTACTGTACTGTGTTTTGCGTGTGGTGTAGACAATTCACTGCAGTGCATGTACTGTACATGTAGCAAGTACTTCTTATGTGTATAAATACAGTGTACCAGCACAGACCTTTAAAAATTATGATATTTGAACCACAAATCTCAACCAGTATAGAGGGATATTCACAGTATCCCAAAATTGGGACTTTTTAGACCAATTGTGAATTGGAGGAAGGTAGTACTTGTGGGTTTCACAAGTAAACAAGGTGCCTTATGTACGTACATATGTACATGCAAATAGGGTATTGTAAAGCAGGCATATTTTTATGTGCTGTACACACGTTCATACATACATGTTAGGTAAGGATGGAAAGTGGTTATATGACATACGCATTCACTTGGAGGTGTTTTTGTACCCCAGCCATGTTTATCCCTGAATTGTTGTATATTTCAGAAGTGAACATTTTCCACAATTTTGCTATTAAACTCATGATGGGATGGTCCCAGATGGAAATATCCAATCGAGATCTTATCAAAGAGCTGTATTCACTGCTGTATCGGCAGCACAACAGGGCTTCTGAAGTGAGTGTGACTGTACTGTGCCTGCGTCCCATATTTTGAGCAAGGAAACCTCTTCATATCAAACATTTTTTGGACTGTTGACAATTGGCTGATATATGCTTGGGAATTCTGTACAACAGGACTCCTAATAGAAGTCATCCACTGTACATACATATGCATGTGATTTGTACATGTTTGTATACAACTGTATTATGTTTATATGCAGTTTGAAGGAGGTGTTTTTTGGAATGTTCGTTATTGAGAAATTTTAGTGAACATTCCATTTAGAGACATTTGACAAACAATGTCAGGCTTAGAATGAGGTTTGACAATCATTTCATAATTACAATAGAAACTCGTTAAGACAAGCCATCATCATAGGGTGGTTGATTTGTGGTACCGTCTACCCTAAGTTTGAACTTTGATCAGTGATCCCTTGTGTGTGTGTATGTGTGTGTGTGTGTGTGTGTGTGTGTGTGTGTGTGTGTGTGTGTGTGTGTGTGTGTGTGTGAGCGTGTGTGTGTGTGTGTGTGTGTGTGTGTGTGTGTGTGTGTGTGTGTGTGTGTGTGTGTGGCCATTATATGTGAGCCATGTTGCTAAGACAAAGTGGTTGCCGGCAAGACGTTTACCACCCCCATATGTATGATCCTGCAATGGATATTGTGCTGTAGGTTGCTAGATCTCTGCAGAAGACATTTGTGGTGTACCAGAGTTATGAGGCCATGTCTGGTGTGTTTGATGCGGTTGGACTTCTACGTTCTCTCTTAACAGTGGGGATGGGATCAATGGAAGAGATGAAACTCAAAGAATCTCTAAAGTGCGTTGGGTACAGTATTACTGCATGTACAGTGTATGAATAACATGTACTCCTCATGTACTCCTCATGTGCCTCTCATGTGCCTCTCATGTGCCTCTCATATGTACTGGCATGTAATATTATTTAGAATGTTCAAACCATTTGTTGACAACTTGAAGCTATTGGCAGATGAATTCATATATGTGAATTGCTTCTTTATAATTAAAACTTACTACTTTCTGTACATATATACTTAAGTATTTTGATATGTGTAAGTGTTTATTGTATTGTATGTTTGGGATTCGTATTGACCCCTAGGAGACATGAGATTTGGCTCTTATATGTAATATTACGTACGTCTTATACACATTGAAAGTACTGTGTATTTGTGTTATACACATTAACTCCTGGTCTGTTTTGGTTGCTTTATGGTATACAGGAAAATCTCCAATAGCCAGGTTTTCAAGGAGAATCCTGAGTTGATGCGCTTTCTGAAGGTGCACACAACTGCTCTTTCTCTGTTGAGAGATTACCTGGGAGTGACTGAAGTGAAGGGCAAAGAGTGGAAGAAGAAAACAGTCAGAAAAAGGAATGCTGTCGTGAGTGATACACATCCACATTTAGGGTATCCAGTATGTTTTCTAGGATTTTTAGATTTAATGTACTTCTCTTCCTGCTGTAGCTCCAAGGTGTGGTGTCAGAACCAGTACAGGCTTGTTGCGGGTTCCTTCACAGCTTCACCTGCATCAGTGAACAGAATCAAATAGTCATGTTTGAACACATAGATTTTTTACTCAAGTGTACAGCAAATAGTCCAGGTAAATTTGGCATCTCATGATAGTGTGCCTATTATATCTATGTTATCTTCGGTTAAACATGTATTGAAGACCACCTGCCAGTGGCCACTGATGAACTATCCATTACATTGTTCAACTTCACAGGCTCCATTTGTCTTGATCCCTTGGGTGATCTTTATGGACATGTTCCACATTACATTTGTGTATTGTTTACTGTATGTGAACATATTGAAGGAAGTCTGATTTCAATGGTATCTGGTAATGTTAGTGTAGTTTCCAATGCAATAGAAGATTAACACGTACATCACAGTGTATGTTTATACATATGTGTATGTGTGTATGACACTGTATGTATAAGATGGTCATGCCTTTAGTACGTATACGTATGTATGTAGCATTATTGTTATATTGAGACCTACGTACTTTCCCACAGAACTCTTAAATTTTGCTGGGCATGGACCCATTGATGTTGCCTCGGCAACAATAAATAACAATGAGGAATTGGTGATTTTCCTTCAAGAAAGCCAACTAGAGGGTGTGGTCAAGTTGCTTAGTCAGCAGTTCACCAAGCAGACTACTTTGTGTGCCTCCTCTGTCAAAACCAATGATGTATGGACAATGAGGGGAGCTAACAAGTGTCTGGAGTTCCTTTCCCATGCTGTGTGGTGTAAAGGTAGGTGGGTTGTACACTTTCCTTGTGAGTACCCCACTGAAATCCCTGTACACTTTTTGAGTATCCCCCTGGGCCCCCTGTACACTTTTTGAGTATACCCCTGGGCCCCCTGTACACTTTTTGAGTATCCCCCTGGGCCCCCTGTACACTTTTTGAGTATCCCCCTGGGCCCCCTGTAGACTTTTGAGTATCCCCCTGGGCCCCCTGTACACTTTTTGAGTATCCCCCCTGGGCCCCCTGTACACTTTTTGAGTATCCCCCTGGCCCCCCTGTACACTTTTTTAGTATCCCCCTGGGCCCCCTGTACACTTTTTGAGTATCCCCCTGGGCCCCCTGTAGACTTTTGAGTATCCCCCTGGGCCCCCTGTACACTTTTTGAGTATCCCCCTGGGCCCCCTGTAGACTTTTGAGTATCCCCCTGGGCCCCCTGTACACTTTTTGAGTATCCCCCTGGGCCCCCTGTAGACTTTTGAGTATCCCCCTGCCCCCCCTGTACACTTTTTTAGTATCCCTCTGGGCCCCCTGTACTCTTTCTTTTTGAGTATCCCTCAGGGCCCCCTGCGTGTGCATTTTCTTTGTGAGGGTCCCTCCGGGCCCCTTATACATTTTACTCTCGAGTACCCCTCTGCACTTCCTGCACATTTTTTCCTGGACTCACCAATATTGTCAGTATTTGATGCTTCCTATAACCATTACTCACAGTGCATGTTGAAGTGGTATGTCGGACTACACAGTTCCTTATACTATATTAGCACGTATGTAATTTGTACTGAAATTACATATTTGCATGTGTGCATAAATATTGCTAACTAGTTACTTATCGATTTACTCATATAAATTTTGTGGACAGCATTACTCATGTCAAGTGCATCATGGACAGGTATATGTAGTACTCACTTGGGTCTGTTGTCTGTTGCAGGTAAATATGTCAAAGAAAATGCTTTGGTTGTTATTCGCCTGTTATTACGACATTCAAAATGCCTTGATCCTATTGTTAACAACCGACAAGGACTGAGTGATCTATTCCGAAGTGCCATATTCCCTGATTTCAGGAGGGACGGCTCCTTTAGTATAGACGGGTCCCATTCTCCTACGTCTCAAAGTCGACACTCCCACAGTCCAGACAGCAGTGAAGACGAGACGGAATCAAGGAAATCTTCTGAATTCAGCACTGCCACCCCTCGTTCAGGCTCACTGTTTGGCAGAAGCTGGATGTCTGTTTTATCACCATCTACTATGTCCATGGCCAGCTCTGGCAGCCTCCTAATGGCAGATAGTGAAGGAGCCACCTTGAAATTTCTTGCAGACCTTCTTAAACTCTTAGGATATTGTGCTCCTTCTCTTCCAGATAATCTGCGTTTTACTTTAGATCAAACAAAAGTGTCCAAGAAGCTCACCAAGCAAGCAACGCGATCGAATTTGCGTTCCCCTTCACCACAACTTAAACTTGACACAGAGGAAGGTTCTGTTGGAAACCTCGAGACTTCCATTGCCAGGCATACTCACTCTCTTCTTCATGATCTCATTGACCACGATGACATCTTGGAGGTTCTCAACATTCCCCTCAGCATTGAGTACTGGGACAAGTTCAATCCCTTGCACAAGGAGGCATGCTTACTCTTCTATGACAGAGTGTACGGCATCCAAGACTCTGAGCAGCTGCACCAGTTCATCTCCTCCGTGTCACTTCCAGACGTGAAGTTCACAATCAACATGGCTACAGCTGAGGTGCAGCACCTGTGTATTACATGTGCATGTACTGCTGTGATTGTATTACATACAGTACATACGTGCATTCATACTGTACATACACATATGTACTGTGTGTGTGTGTGTGTGTGTGTGTGTGTGTGTGTGTGTGTGTGTGTGTGTGTGTTGTGTGTGTGTTGTGTGTTTACTGTACCTATGTACGTATGGAAGATGTGTACGTATACATATGTATATAGTTCTTAAACCTACTGTGTAAACTGCTCGTCATTGAACGCCTATAGTAGTGGTTGGGGTATGGCTAAGGATGGTCTTCAGCTGAATACATACACAATATGCATACTACATAGGTATATATTGTACAAAATTACATAGTGCCCAATGCTGTTATGGTCTACTCCACTTCACTAGGTGGAGGACGAGGAAGAGGCTAAGCATTTGTTCATTCTCTGTGAGTACGTGACAGACCACCTTCTTCCTGTCATGTCCAAGAAGGAGCATCTACTGGAAGCACTTGATACAGACCTAGCTCATGACACTATTGAAAACTTTCTCTTGTGCTGCTATCAGTTCTCAGTTGCAGTGCCTCTCTCTCCTGTTCAGAGGACCAGGATAGCTGAATTCCTTGCTACTGTTTGTAGGTTAGTGCATGCCCTACGTATGTGTATCATACAGTAGTCTTCATATACTGCTCATGTTCACACATGTTGTCAGTGAGGAAAATGTTCATACAGTGGAATTTGTATATGAAGACCCTCTAAGAACCAGACCTAAGTGGTCTCCAGAGACAGGTGTTCTCAATATGGGTGTCTTTAGTGTACTTGAGTTGATATAATGAATGCAGAAATAGTAGGGACATATAACAGGTGGTCTTTGTGTGGAGATGGTCATATTTGCCGTTAGGGGACACATTGTTAGAATTGTCCATATGTTACGGATATGTACATATGTATACTTGTTACATGTGTACATAATAGGGCAATGAAGCCAAAAGTATTAGTGAATTTGATGCCAAAGATCTTGAATGATGTACCGGAGCTGCAGCCACGGAATATTGCAGCATTAAAGGCATGTGTGTGTGAATATACGTATGTGTGAGAGAGAGCCCGTGTGTGTGTGTGTGTGTGTGTGTGTGTGTGTGTGTGTGTGTGTGTGTGTGTAGGTGCATGACAATTCACTTGTACTCTGCTTGCTCTTATAGTTCCTCACTCAACACTACAACTATTTCAAGAGGTACTATCACTTGAATGCAGGTTGGAAATCCATTGGTTTTGGGGCGGCTTCAGATGAAGAGAGACGATATACATCAAACCTCTGCTTTAAGCTCCTGCAGAGGTTGTGCTATGCAGTAAGTGTACTCTTTGGCAACCACCTGGTTCTACTGTATACATAATAGTATACATACTCTACGGTATCCGCATTACATTACGTATGTGTGGTTCATGCCCTTGCTCAGTAAGAACCTTGAAGTGCACATCAAACCTGTACTTCTTAGCTGAAGTACTGCTTATCAGTAGTACGTAGGTGAAATAAGATATGGACCGAGTTAAGTGTATGTACGTACGTATTAATAAAAGCATGTACATTCTAACCAGGGTACTATGTAAGTTTCACTGCAAGTATTTCTTATCAGACAGTATAGTTCAGTTGGACTCATTCACCTTTCAGCAAATAATACTGTGAGTTTTATTCGCTAAGCTTCAATTTATTCATTTGCTTCCTCTTTTCAAACAGCAAATCGAGCCCCATGTTCTGAGCTACGGTGTCCAGTGTTTGAAGGTGCTTGTGGCCTCCCTGCACCCCGGTGTGTGCGTCGCAGTGCAGGACACCACTGCAGACAGCACCGAGTATAAGCCTAGGAAAATAGATGTCTCAAAGTATGTCCCAGCACATGTACAGTACATATGTATACAGTAAATTGTCATCAGTATACAGACCACCAATTTATTCACTGAATCTTTTCATCCCTAATGATTTCTGTACATGAATTAATTTTATATGCAAGACTAGGAGTTTTGATCATCCACTTGACTGTTAGTCAGTCACCCTTCCTACGTGAATCATGATAAATTAAGAATATTCAATGCACAATTATATTAGTGCTGTAGATATAAGTTTGTGTTTCTGTCCACATGTTTTACAACCTGTGTACAGTACATTATGCATTATGAACTGCTTGCACCCACCATCACTAATAAATTTTGATGTACGTACGTACGTATGTGTGCCATATGGTATATTGTGTGTATGTCTTAGTAGGTACACATGCAACCAGCATACATACAGTATACGTATGTGCATGATTGCATACTGTCTACCTACATATGGATTTACCTATATCTAAACATGCTGGACGTGCACACACACACTACAAACCTTGTATTTCAATTCAAAGCTGTACATACTGTAGTACAATAGACATCAAAAACTGTTTGCCTAATTTGTTACTGTCTGACTTACCATCTGTAGTTTGTCTGTAGTCTCCTTACCATCTTGACGTGTGTAATGTTGTCGTAACTGCTAGGGTGGTTCTCACAAGCCTGCAAGAGTCCTTGGTTGAGGATTTTTGTGTGCACATGCATGACACATGGGCTCAGGACATGCTCTCAAGTGGATGGGAGTTTGACAGCGAATACAGCAAGGAGTTGCAAAGACACCCAAACATTGTTCATTTCAAGCACCTCTCCAGTGAGGTACGTACGTGGGTATATATGTACATATGTAATTTATAGCCTATGTACAGTACATTATACATACGTATAGGTTGGGTACATGTCAAAGATATGCATTGTACAGTACTGCTTTCATACTGTCAATTTCAGAGTGTTGGACTGTACACTGGAATATGTACATACAGTAGTGTATGGCTATACACCACACACTGTCCATGATAATGCTGTTTGTTCTCTCAGTACTAAATTGTCCCCATTTGTACGTGCACTACTACTAGTTCATAGCATCCTTGATGGTGTTTCTCCTCCATTCATGGATAGCGTAGTGTGTGTCTACTGAGTATTATGAGAGCTGGTGCTGTACATGGGGATTTATCATTTTAGGAACAAGAGACAAAAAGAAGCAAAGTGCTGTTTCTGGTGAAGCTCCTCTTGGTTCGTGGCTGGGGAATAATAGCGTCCAAAAACAAGCACACCACTGATCTGAGCAAAGCTTTTGACACAGTTGTAAGTTGGTTCGTGTATCACTGTACGCCTTCTTACAGGTTTATGTCAGCTTGTAGACAATTACAGTATTTCAATATGCTTTGTATTGTGTGCACCAAGCACCATAGTGAATGCTACAGTTGGTTGATGTCTGTGCTAACACAATCCTTTCAACGGCATGAGAATGACATATTTTTGGTGATTTTAAGATTGATTAGACTCCACTCACACAAGTGTGGTTTCCTTAGAAGATTCAGCTTCACTTACACTACCGTTGGCCACAGATTAGAGTACATACAGTGTACCTGGTAGAATACTGGTGTCATCTGTAAGGTTTGACAGTGGAAACTCGTTATGATAAACTGTCAAGGATCGGGATTCGATGTATATATACTATGCATGTTATGTACACTACTACAGTAAACCGAATAATGCTCAATTGGTGTGTATTAAGAAAGCTGCTTGTCTTTAAGGGGGGTTGTTTTAGGGTGTTTATCTTAACGCATTCCTACTGTATATACTGTAGGTGGTCCCATCTCATGTCTATTATTGTTATCAGATGAACTAGGTCTCCTGATGAGTCACCATTCCTACAGTAGCCTTCTGACCACATTCAACAACTGCTGTATCGAGTGTTTATGTCTGTGGAGATAGCTTTATACCTATAGAAATGCATACATCTATGTACTTTGTACCCAAATCTTCTGTTTCCGGTGAACATCCGCCCTTACCACAATGTGAAGGCCCAAATGCAAAGGCTGTATCGGTCATTCAGAACATGTGTTGAAGTGTTATGCAATGATTTCATTATAATGAACCTCACCTAATGCTTACGTACGTATCTGTTTGAGAGGATCAACTGTTATAATGAACCTCACCTAATGCTTACGTACGTATCTGTTTGAGAGGATCAACTGTTATAATGAACCTCACCTAATGCTTACGTACGTATCTGTTTGAGAGGATCAACTGTTATAATGAACCTCACCTAATGCTTACGTACGTATCTGTTTGAGAGGATCAACTGTTGATTGTGGAAGTGAAAACTACCTATTTCTCCACCTCGATGATGTAGGAGTTGCAGCGAAAAAGAAATGGGTTACCACAACCTTCCACTGCTACCATGGCTGTTCCTAATGTTTTCCCAACCCCTGACACTAGTCCAAGCCCATTACACTCTAAATATTCACCTTATCTGCATATCTACATTAACATGCACCATCTTCAGAAGTTTGGGTGCAAAGATGCTGTCAATTTTGAAACGGTAATTCTATACTTGTGCATTCTCTGCAATTGCAATTTGATATATATGTGCATGTTGAATTCACTATTGGCTGTATCAGCAACTGTACAACCGATAGCGATATGGGAGAATATCGGCCGATATGCTGATAGCCGAGAGGAGGATACCATATTGGTGCAACCTTAGTATTATACATTCCTCTGTACGTATTTATAACCTGTGCACATACTCTATGTGTCTGTATGTACTTACTGTATGTCCTACATACCTACTATGTTCACTTGTACATACTGCTGCAGACGGACCACAGCTCATCACAGTACACTCCTAGTCCGTATGACCTGAGCCAGGTTAAAGCATCCCGAATGTTCACCCACATTTCAAGAAATCTAGCACGCTGGTCTCACGAAAGGTGGGCCGCCCAGCTAATGGAAGAAGATGAAGGTATGCCTACTGGTGTAGACATAGTGTGTTCAGTGGAAGTTGTATAGAATGAACATGAAGTGCTCCCTGAGTGAAGAAGACATTTTACTTCACAAACCAATCCAGTTTATTATATAGAGTTGTAAAATGAGAGTCTCTCCTGTAACACAGTTAGTTGTACAGATCCTGTCATCACTGACACTAGATGTGTAGATTACGTCATTCTTGACATTACATGTATAGATTTTGTCATTACTGACATTAGGTGTACAGATTCTGTCATTCCTGACATTACATGTATAGATTTTGTCAATACTGACATTAGGTTTACAGTTTCATAAATACTAACACTACATGTACAGATCCAATAATTATGCTGATACTAGGTGTACAGATTCCACAATTACTGACATTAGGTGTACATATCTCATGATTACTGATCCCATAGTTATCAACATAGGTGTACAGATCCCCTCATTACAAATGAACAAATCCTGTCACAAGCGTCAGTGCATGCACCATATACTTCTCTTATCACAGGCTATAGAGATCATCCAAACTTCAAACCATTCGAAGATCTGGATGATGATGACAAGGAAGATATGAAGAACCTACCTTTGGACCTGCTCAAATTCATCAACTTCAGTGGATACTCTGTTGTAAGGTATGTATGTCAAGACCTAGGTGGGTACCATGTGTACACACCATGTGCACAGTTTACCTGACAAATGTGTACAGTATGTGCCACATGGTACAACTAAAGTACCTCTACCAGGCTGTAGAGGAAGTATAGACATTCTGGCTTGATTATTTACAAGGGTGAAGCCTAATTGACAATCAAGCCCAAGTGTCTGTACCAGCTACAACCCTACCAGAGATATGTACTTGAGTTATCATGTGGTATTTTTCCATATAAAATAAATAGTGAGCGATTTGGTGAGGTTAACTAATTCCATACTGTGTCTTCCACTCCAAAGTTCCTGTCCACGTAATTAATTGCTTGGGGACCCAGCAATAGCAAAAGGAATTGTGCAAATTGTGCAGATATTTGCACACTTTGCACTTTGATCCACCCATGTAACACACTACTTATTATATAGTAGAATAGAAGTAAAGAAGACCAATTTTGTAGCTCAACCACCAAGTTTCGTGCCTTCGTTTAATGCATTACTATTCTGTGCATGTTTATACGCATTAAAACTAAGAAAAAGCTTAGAACTTGGGGATTCCTACCATACAAGGAGTATGGTAGTGAATTATGGTGTCCTTGGTGAGAGTGTGTTATTGGTTGGTGGGACTACAGGTTCATGTCTGTTCTGAATGTGATCATGTGAGTGTGTGGAGGACATGATTTGAAGGTATTCTACAATTTTCCCACAGAACAAGAGCACAGACGTGGGCAAAGGAAGGGATGTTGGTGGCAGAGGGCACAGAGAGATTTGCCACTCTACTCTTCACCACTCTCCTTGACATTCTTCATTCAAATGAAAAACGTGAGCAGTGGTGTACAGCTGTTGGACATTGTGGATTGCAGTAATACATATTATAGTACAGTGGGGATTCTTGATGTACACACCTGTTGTATACTTTACATATTGTATGTGCACTTTACCAGATGTTCCACTTACGTACATGTATGTATGTACATAATATGTACGTGTACATTGTATATTTACATACATGTATGTACTATGTACATATACATATGTAAGTACTTGTTGTTGACTTGATATGCCCGTATACTGCATGTGTGTGTGGTATAGCCTTTGTCCTGTATATGGGTATGTATACCTGCTTATGATGGCACAAGTCAGGTCTGCTTGACCTCTCTATGCACATCTTTTTCACAGAGTTTTGTTCTCCCAAAGGCAAGGTTGTGTTAGGAGTAGTATTGCCAATACTCTCTGAGTTTTTGAACAGCAATGCAATGTTGTTCCACTCTCATGGGTCTGGTAACATGGAGGAATTGCCTAGGAAGGAGAAATCATTGCTTATAAAGTATGTTCCCTACATACACATATTTGTTTACATTTTCTACGTGCATTTGAAAGAGATCATTGTTTTTCTTGACATTTTTGTGCAACCCAGTTGTGTCTTGGTACCACATTGTCAAAATCTTGGTGTGAACATATTAACAGCTTTGTATGGTCTTGTTCATGATAACCATTTACAATGGAACCCCAATAATCCAATGCCCTTTGAGCAACTAATAGCATTTGAGATTACAATGGTTGTTAAATCGTGAGGGGTTATAGTTTAGTCTTTAATTGCTGTGTTTCAGAATATGGTTAGATTGCAAGGATGTCAGATTAAGAAGGTTCTGCTGTGTCTACAGTGCAGTACTGTATGTCGGTTATACACAGCCCTTACCTCTTGTATGTATCCCTAACACAATAGCTGCCCTAAATGTACCTACATACAGTACATACAGTACCTGTACAGAGTCACAAGTTGTATTTGAAGTCTTCCTGTTGTGTATGTATGGTACATTGTACTGTACAAGGTTATACATGGCTTGCAAAGTTGTGTGAGATTGCTACAAGACAACATAAGGGCTGTTACTATTGTGCATGTACACATGGGGTTCATCGTGAAGCAAGTCAGGGTACGAATTAGTTCACCTGATCTTGTCTTTTCAGTTCAGAATACTTGTGTTAGATATATTATGTGAATATGTACTTACTTGTGTGCACAATAAATTATCACTGTTATACATGTGTATGTATTTGCATGTATATCCATCAGATTTTACACATGTCTATTGTTTCTTGTTGAACATGAGCTCTTTCTTCCACAGACTGCTGTCTCAAGTGTGGCATTTCTGTCAACAGAACTATCAGATCATTTGTCAGCGAAGGACCATGTCAAAGCCAAGTCTTCAGAGTGAAATAAGCATCAGTGTAACATCAGAGTGTCTGAACTCTCTCTGTAAAGCACTTCAATTCAAGTACGTGTCCTCTTGTGTGGGTGGGTGGCAGGCTACTTTCAATACAGTGAACCTGTCTATAAAGCCCACCTAAATGACCAAAACATTAATTGTTCTATACATGTAGATGTTGTAGGTGGTCTTTATATGGAGGTGCTATAGTGTAGTTGAATTGAAATGGTGGGTGGTCCAACAGTGGTTACTCACTATGTCAATCGGGAATCCCACTATTGCTATTGCAGTCCAACTGACTATAAATTTCTATCCTACTGAAGATGACCCTCAGGATCATTATGTTTAGGAGAAGAATGTGAAGAACACTGTTGAAACTGTTTTATTGTTGTAAAAGAACGAATTTCCTCCTGCTAGCCTCTTTTAAACAAATGGATGAGAAGGAACTAGTGAATTAAATGCTTATAAATCCAATTTTGAAAGTAGTCAGTGAGATCTGCATGTGAAAAGTAATTCTGCAAATTAAAAATTAGTGCATACATGTATATGATATGTATATGGTATGACATAAGCATGACGTTGATCTTCCTATCTTCCCTGCTATATAATCAAAGGGAGTTTGTCATGTCAAAGTCTGTTGAGGATGAGGAAGCTATTGCTCTGCAGGAATTCCTGGATGGCTCCTTACTGGAGCTAGAAACTGCTCAGCATCAAGGAAAGGAGTTGACTCTGCCAATGTTTGATTTCAATTTCCGTGTGATTGTTCCAAGTCTAATGTCCTTCTTCAAGTGTCTCAGTTTTCGAAAAGATCACAAGGTCTTGCAGACTAAGTTGGGGAGTATTGCTGCACGTATATTCTACTGCATCTTCGAGTTCGCAAGACAAGGACTATTGCACTCTTCTTTTGTAACAGGGTACGTAAGACAGCTTTGTTCTATTGGCAGAAGACAATATGCTGCTGTATGGTTGTTGATGTTATGTTGTGTCATAGTTCAATTGCCCACCCATTGCACTGGAACGTGACAACATTTGTTTTTAATGTTCTCTGAAACAACATGGGCTATTTAATTTGTATGCAAAGCTACTGTATATGTGCATATAGTATGTGTGATGGTTTGATTTGGTTTTATGTGTGTGTTCAGTACCTTCACCTACTCTTTGTAGTATATGAGAGGGTGTTCTGAGGCTAAATGTGCTGTGAGGAATCGAAAGGAGGCATCCTTGTCTCTAACTCTCTGTGCATGTGTGTGTATGTGTGTACATCTGTATGTATCCATGAATGTGTATGTAGGGGGTTATTATGTGTATGTTTATTATGTGTGTACACAAGAAATATTTCTCTTCTGCATCCATAGCGATGTATACAGTGCTATTGGAGACTGCCTGGCAGCTTTTATTGAAGCTTTCCCAACGAGGATACTGGAGTCTTCTGAGGATTCACTTGTGATAAGTGTAACAGAGTTGACAGCGGACATTGAACGAGCCGTACTGTCTGGCTCTACCTGCAGCAATGTGGAGTATGTTGTACAGGTAGTGCTCCCCTTGCTATGCAGGTATGTACATATGTATGTGGTGAAAGAGGCAATGTTGCTTATGTACAACTGCATGTGCATATTTATGTGTTGTACGTATGTACATTGCTGTACCTACAGTAACATATGTTCTTACTCACCCAGCCACATAGGAAAGTACTGGATTGTTCAACTTGATCACAAGTTAGTGTTTAGACAACTTTTAGATCTAGTACTCCCATCTTGAGTATGTACACCATATGTCATGTAGTCTGAACATACTGTGGTGTTTCTACTTATAGGCAGTCACGTTTGGCCAGTCAGATGTCAGCTGATCAGCTCAGTAAAACAGTGACAGATGTAGCAAACCTCATTAAAGCCTTCTTTGGGCAAGACAGTGTTCCCTGGATGTTTGGAGCTGTTGGTCAAATTCGCCTCATGTTGCAGTGTTGCTCTACCTCGTTTCTTGATGAAGTCCTTGTACCCATGACCAGTGCACTTCAAGCAAAGACCCTTAAACTGTGGCAAGATGAAGTATACGTTCATTCTCACTGGTCTTCCAGTTCTCCTGAGTTTGGGACATACCTACAGGCCCTCTTAGGACAGTATACTGTTTTGTCACGAGACCTGATTGCATGTGTGTCGATTCTGACGGTATTCTTGGATGGAAGGTGAGGGAAGGGTGTGCTGACTGTTGGTGCATTCATAAAATTTATGTATTGTGAAAAATTGGTATGTGCGTTGTTGGGTTGGGTTGATGTGTGTATTGCTTGTTTTATTCCATAACAATGTGTGTGTGACACATAAGTTTAATGTTATCGCTAAGTCGATGCCCCCATGCTGGCACTATAATCGCAGCCTTGTCTTTTGTTATGTAATTACTGACCCTAGAACATATGACACCACCATCTTATGTTGTATTACAGGCGATCCCCAATCCAATCCAATGTACGATACGTATATGATCGAGAGTGTTAACACCATTCTCACTTGTTATGTTGCAACTTTTGTCTTATTTGCAAATTCACAGACAACTGTGAAAGTTTGTGTTATAAAAATCCAATTTCTTTCTCACACTTCCACTTCACTCATGAAAATATAATTGATATTTCTGTGTATAATATGCATGTAAACACATATACTGTATATAAGTATATGCATGTATATACAGTGGTAAACGCTTAATATGCCACCGCTAAGTCATATAAGAGCTTGTCATATGTATGAATATGCTATTTCTGTTTGCAGAGAGGGATCCAGTGCTCTTGTAAAGTGTGATAGTTTGGACCTTGCTTTTACTTCTATAACTCAAATCTTTCACTGTTGGTACACGTCTCCTGTAAGTGGCACATAATTTTTGCCAAGTTTTTTGAAGTTATTTGATCAGAATTTTTTTGCTATAGCATTTGAAAAGGGAGTTCCTTTCACAACAAGGTATTTTCCTCAAGAACTTTCCTAATTACTTCCATGCATTTTCCCAAGAAAAGAATACCCCTGGAATGAGCCCGGTGAAGAGTGGCTTTTTGCTTGTTGTAGTGTTGTGTACTGTCAGTGGTGGTGATTGAATGTATACATCCTTTCCTTAGCTCTTACACATCTTGTGTAGCAAATGTAAACACCACACACCACACTTGCACACAAACACATGCATGTACACACAGACACAAACAGGCATGTGTGTGCACACATGTACGCACGCACACACACACACACACACACACACACACACACACACACACACACACACTTGTACACACAGACAAGTACGTATGTATAATTATTAGCATAAAATACATATTATCCTTCTCAACAGAATGATCCCAAGCGTCCTGTACAGGCGAAAAGAGCAGTTTGCAATATCCTCAAACTTTGTGCAGGGAAACTACTCCGATATCATGTAAATAAGCTGTCATCTAGAGAAAGAAGTATTTTGAGTAACTGCAGGTGCTTTGTTGAGGTTTGTCTTAATGTTATGTGCATGTCCATGAATGTGTATTTGATTTTATTTAAATCTTGATTTGAAAGACGTCAATTCTGGACAGCCAGGCACTGAAGGTTGCAGTACAAGAGAAAGTGCTTTCAGCAGTGAGCATTTGTTGCTAGCATCATCAAGTGTACAGTAGTCATCAATCCTCCTATCTGTTATACAGAATGGAAGCCAAGCACAGCGTGGATTATTACGGAGGTCATCCTCTTTTTCAGCCAATGTACTGCTCAGCAGTGACCAAAAGGAGATCAACATGCTTGTAGAATTGGTTAAAATTGAACACCGTCTGCATCAAGTAAATGACTCCCATGCAAAACATCATCTTGTAGATCATATGTAGTTCAACCATATAAGTGGTATCCCATTTAATGTACTGTTTGTACTTGTTGTTCAGGGAGATGTGGTCACATTACAAAAATCCCCTTCAAAATGGAAAAAAATCAAAGTTCTCACAGACAACAGACGGCGTGCTGTCATTCAGTGTTTTATGTCTGTGCCGTACTTCAAGCTACCCCTGTAAGTGTGCCTCTAAGTGGAGCACATGTGCTGCTAGGTGTAGTGCATGTGCTGATATGTGGAGTACATGTGCTGCTGGTTGGAGTATACATGTGCTGATATGTGAAATGTATGGGTTGCTAGGTGGAGTACATGTGCTGCCAGGTGTAGTGCATGTGCTGATATGTGGAGTACATGTGCTGCCAGGTGTAGTGCATGTGCTGATATGTGGAGTACATGTGCTGCTAGGTGTAGTGCATGTGCTGATATGTGGAGTACATGTGCTGCTGTTTGGAGTATACATGTGCTGATATGTGGAATGCATGTTTTTCTAGGTAGGGTACATGTGCTGCTAGGTGGAGTACATGTGCTGCTAGGTGGAGTACATGTGCTGCTAGGTGGAGTACATGCTAGTTGGAGTGCATGTGCTATGTTTTGAATGTGACTGTCTCTCCGTGCACAACAGGACCCGTGCCATGAACATCTTTCTGCATGCCTATCAGAAGAAGTGGTTTGATTCTGTTGAGAAGGGATCACATTTGGCTCTTCGGGAAAAGTTGATTGTATGTTGTCTTAATCCTCACCTTGTTCTCTCTGTTAACCATGTCTTACTATCTTCATTTGAAGATGCCTGAGCAAAAGAAAGGAGAGAAGTGTCCTTTAACTCAACTTCTGCACTTTCTAAGTCATGAGGCTTTAGCTGGACAGTAAGTGGAACAGTATTGTACCATCTTGCTGCACATGTAGAGTGAAGGGGGGGGGATAACTTGAATTGATTGTCTCAAGCATACTGAGCTGTTGAAACAAGTTCATGTTAACATTGTCTTTGTAGATGCATACAGTAAGTGACTTAATATTTAAAGACACCTGCCCACCACTCAATATTATGTAATTATACTACATAGAAACTCATCAAGACAAATTATCGCTTAGCACTCAACCTTTTTGAGCTTTGTTTTATTTGCTTTAGTAGCCTGCATAATAAGTATATATTGGCAAGAATAATATCTAACTAAATTTGCACATCCCCTCATATATTATATTAACATTCTTTAAATTTCAACTTTCTACTCTATATTTTCTAAAGACCTCCTTTCCAAGTTGCCACACTCTACCCGATAATTGTGCTTTATGCTTGATGTTTTCACATTGCTTGACTTGCCTACTCACTGTAGAGTCCCAGCTGGTCTGTATAGTGAATATGGCCTTGTTCTGTCATTGGTAAGTGTGTGACTGATGGTGTCATGTTTATGTGTGTGGGTGAAATTATGTCGACAATGTGTACCCGTAGTATTGCAATGTGTTCGTTGCGGAAGATGAAATGGATGAGGATGATCCCACAATCAACTATAAGGTTTGTAAGGACAACATGGGGTGGATCATGTGTACTTGAGAACAGCAAATTATAACAGCTTGAAATCCTCTTTTTTGCAGAAATTTGCAGAAATGAGAGCTCGTCTATTGGAGAATCAGAACCATTTGTGTGTGAGAGGTGCAGCAGTTACTGTACTTCAGGTCCTGGCGTCCATAGATGGACAGTATGGTATTTTGGCAGAGATGTCAATACATCTTGGTATTGCCTTGCTTAAAGGAGGGAATGAGAGCGTACAGAAGGTAAACTGAGCAATTTGATCAAGTGGGTTGTGGTCTTGGATATGTTATCATGTGCCATATTTTGCAGGCTATGCTGGAAAAGCTGGGTACAATGGATGCTGAAGTACTAAAATGCATTGAATCTCTCATTGGTAGATGCAGGTTTGTACAATGTGATCTGCTGTTTAACACAATCACAGTATTTACACTACATGTAAAGTGTGTTATGCTCATGATCTATTTACACTACATGTAAAGTGTGTTATGCTCATGATCTATTTACACTACATGTAAAGTGTGTTATGCTCTATACTTGATGCACAGTGTGTATACTATATGTAGAGTGTGTATGCAATATGTACAGTATGTCAAAGTATGTATTGTGATACTTCCATGTAGTGTACTGCGTTGGGAGGGACATGAGCGCTCTGGCTATTCATCACTGGAGAGTCACTGTACTGGAAATCTTCCAGACTACAAATTCATTTGGTCATTGTTTCGGTTCCTCCAGCTACTTTGTGAAGGTCACAATGAAGGTAGGACTCTCTACTATGCAATATACTTACTGTATGTACTTCATGTATCAGTGCATCCAATATCGTCTTGTGTCTATCTAGTTGTTGGTGAGTATCTAGTGTACTACTGGTACATGCAATGCATTGCAGCTACACAGACGTTGTTACTGGTACACAGACGGTGTTCGTGGTGCAGCCACTGTGTTACTGGTACACAGACAGTGTTTCTGGTGCAGCCACTGTGTTACTGGTACACAGACGGTGTTTCTGGTGCAGCCACTGTGTTACTGGTACACAGACGGTGTTTCTGGTGCAGCCACTGTGTTACTGTCACATCTTAGTGCGTTGTGCACTCTTAGCTTAAACTCCAGCATATTTACATACCTTGAAAATGCAAACCTTGTCACTCAAATCTTACGTACGCACCATTTTAAAGTTGGTGGCTATAGTGGACTACACGTTATGGGGAAAAGCTCCATCCCTCCAGAACTCCCACATACATACATACACTTGCAGGATTCTCTGAGAAGCGAGGATAAACCACACAATGTTATTACACTGTTAGCACAATAAAAAGATATCATAATATTATTATTGTTTATTCTCACACTTAAAAGAAGCCCTCCAAGTGTAAGTACAGCATTAGGATGTTTTCATAATCAATAATGTTATTGTAACCCATGCACAGAAAAAACAAAGTGTCTACTGTTTAGTCAGCAGTTGCAGTACTGTACGTATGTAAATGTGTATATTTTATACATAGAGTTTCAAAACTACCTAAGGACTCAAGATAGCAATTCTGCAACAATCAATATTGTTGTATGCACTGTGGACTATCTGCTGCGATTACAAGTATGTACATGTAAAATGTTCCTCCTGTTGGTCATTAATATTCTATTACCTTCATTAACAGTGTCTGTACCAATTGTATTATGATACATACTGTACATGCTGTAAGACTACAAGTGGTATTTGCTGTGTAGGAATCAATATCAGACTACTGTTGGTATCTGTCAGAAGATGGTGTTGTTGGATCACACAGAAGAGAAGCTCTCAACAGGGCTATGATGTTGTCCAACCAGGTTCTGAGAACTTTAACAGAGTACATCCAGGTATATTGTATTGTATGTGCTTCTATCTCTCTCTCTCTGTGTGTGTGTGTGTGTGTGCGCGCGCACGTGTGTGCGTGTGTGTGTGTGTGTGTGTGTGTGTGTGTGTGTGTGTGTGTGTGTGTGTGTGTGTGCACGTGTGTGCGTGTGTGACAGTGTGTGTGTGTGTGTGTGTGTGTGTGTGTGTGTGTGTGTGTGTGTGTGTGTGTGTATGTGTGTGCATGTGTGACAGTATGTGTGTATGTATGTATGTGTGTATATATATATTATAATATTATGTTGCCGTGTGTATGTTAGCACAGTACATACCATGTTGTATCTAGCTTATACCGCTAGCTAATATCCAAGTACATATGTACATACTTTTACTGTGCAAAGGGTCCTTGTATTGCCAACCAGCAAGCTCTTGCCTCCAGCAGAGTGTGGGATGCTACCTCTGGCTTCCTCAAACTGTTTGCATCTCTGCAGTGGAAATTGGGCAAGGTATCTTATGGAGTGTGAATATACAACTTTGTTAGTGCATGGTTACTGTGCCGTTCAGTATTAGGGACAGAGAAGTACATATAGCTTTGCATGTCCAACTGTCAACACTACACAAGATCAATCATTTTGTCCTTTTTTTCTTATTTCTTGGGCAAACAACAAGGAAGTAATATTTTTTTTAATATCAATAAGTTAGCTTTGTATGCATGTGGCTGTCAGAGAAGCTTGACTTGTAAGGAGTGTGTTACAATGACTCCATAATTGAGAGAACTCAAGCATTCTTTGTTGAATAACTTATTCAGGAATTAAGATTGCTTCTGGTATTCAACGAGTCTTCAAGTGTAAATTCCAATACAAATCTGATTGTATGCGCAGTACAGTACTGTTCATCTGATATGCATTTGTCATGCCTTGTGTGTACTTTGTTTACTACTTCTGGTATGTAAAATTTACTACGGTAATGAACTGAGGTACATATTGTTTACATATGTACCATACACTCTGTATAGAATTCTAACCATATTGAGTTGCTGCTGGATTTGATGAAAGTTCAGAACAGCCTTTTCACTTTCCTTCAAGGCATGTTGGAAGGTACGTACGTACGTACTGCTTAATATGCAGTGTCTGTATTGCCTCGTTGAGTAATTGGCCTATACAATACCTATGCCTATACCTATATGTATGTAAGTATGTACTGATGTAGATGTAGATGTGAATTGGTCAGATTTATGAGCTTGGCACTGTGGTAGCATTTGAGGACGGTCCAATCTGCATATTATTAACAGCTGTTAGGTTAATTAAGATCTATGAATGATCAAATGATCAAATCAAATCAAATCAAATCAGATCAGATCAAATCATCCTACTGCTCATGCTACTACCGTGCCTGAACTCATAATAGTACTACTCCATATGTAACTACCACACAGTGATGAACCTGTACAACATCATGTATGTATGTAGGTGTGGAGATGAACAGTATGACTGCCAGAATAATGGCTAACATGCTAGTGGAGGAAAGTCAAGTAGTTATGGTGAGGACATGCTAATCCGAACCTAAATTATATATTTGCCATTCAAATGAAGACTTTGACAGAAATGTACATGATATAATCTCCCCACCAATATATATATGTACATACATATGTAGGACATTATGCAGTTTTATGGCATGTTTCTTGAACTGAAAGACCTAGTCACTGCTCAAGCATTCAAGGTTTGTCTGTTATATGTACTCTATGATTCCTGCGTGTACCGTGCCTGACACTTGTAATCTTCAGGAGTATGATTTGAATGGAGATGGCTGGATCTCCAGATCAGAGTTTCAAAGAGCTATGGAAGTACACTCATCATATAACCCGTATGTTTAGTTCATTCATGTTGAGAGTACTTCCAGTCTCATCCTAGAATACTACTTGGTGGTGTCCTACACTTGTGCTGGGTTCCATTGCAGGACAGAGATTGACTATATGATGGACTGTGCAGACCTCGATAAAGATGGCCGTCTGGACTATTTGGAGTTCACACGCAGATTCCATTCCCCAGCTGAGCAGATTGGTTTGTGGATTCTGTTTAGAGCGTAATTAGTGTATTATGTTCATACATACAGTATGCATACACCTTATGATGCACACACATGCGCACACACACACACATACACACACACACACACACACACACATACACACACACACACACACACACACACACACACACACACACACAAGCACGCACACATGCACATACGTACAACACACACAATAACATGTATAAACACACACATCAACAAGTAATTCAATTTTGCTACCCCCTCACTCAAATTACTGTGGCATTTCTTTTATAATTAGAAGAACCTTTACTGAAGATATTACATTAGGCAACACAGTATATTTATGCACCATATAGGATATCTGTTACATCCCTCTTGATGTCAAATCTTCCTAGGTTTTGATCTATGTGTGCTGATAACCACGTTGGCAGAACATCTGCCGAACAATAAGAGCCTTGAGTGTTTCCAATTGAAAAGAAGTTCCATATTCGATTATTTTGAAAAGAGTCTTGGTAGAATTGAGATTGTTGGTAAGCTGTCATAATAATATAGGATCGACATATGTAGTGTATCCCTCTACCTTAGATACATGTTCATTTCTACCAGTAGAGTATGCTGTTTCATGTACAGTATGTATGTGCATATGTACTTACATTTCTCTACATGTTTTCAAAGTACATGTGGTACATAGTACATAGTACCTTTGTGTAGTGCACATATGTACTTACTGTGCCTACATATCTACGCTAGCCTACCTGTGTCCAATATACATGGGTACATACTGTTTATCCATAGCTCTATGTAGTTGTATCCAGTGTAAGTACATGCAGATCTCTACCGGATGTACACCAATCAGCACCTTTGCTTTGGCTGTATAGTGGATGATTTTATTCCTCTATTCTTTATACATAAATTTAACCGTCCATAGGTAAAAGTGGTGCCGTAGAACGGGTGTATTACGAGATAAAACCCTGGTGGATGTTGCAGTGGAAGGAGAGACAAGTTCAAGATTCTAAGAGAGAATTCATTCAAAACTTGGATGTGCATAGCCAAAGACAGAAACTTGGAGCATTCATTGATTTCTGTGAAGATACCATCTTCGAGGTAATGGGTCTATTGTCTGCATACACAGCCATAAAGTTTACATATGTGTGTGTCTTTGACTATACTGTTATCCACACTAATATTGTTCCATGTAGGCTGTATTTGAAACTTGTGCTAACTTAATGTATGATAGTAAATGCATGTATACCTATACTCTAGCTACATACGTACATAATTATTATGTAATTCATATTGTAGATTCAGCATGCAGCAAAAATCAACGAAACTGAATCTCTTGAAGTCATTGAAAAAGCAGAGCAACATAAGAAGCAGCACCTTGGAACAAGCCTGACAATGTAAGTGGACTAATGATTACATCTCATGAGCTTTGCCTTCCTAAGCATTTGTGATACATACGTATATACGTATGTACGTACATATGAGAAAAAGGGGAGAGTGACATGAATCATCCTGTTTCTACATCACATGTAATAGCTAAAGTACCTCTGGAGAAGCTGTAGCAGATATACAGACACCTTTGCCTAATTGATATTGAGGGCAAAGCCCAAGGTGTCAATTAGGCAAAGGTGTCTGTATCCACTACAGCTTCTCCAGAGGTACTTTTGTTATTATGTGGTATGTTGTGTGGGCGCAAAATTGATTGACCAATGATTAGTAGACATGTGAAAAGGATATAACCAATTATCCGCAATGCAACGACAATGCAACATCGAATGAAGTGTGCGTACATCAGGGAAGTGTGTACACATCACAAATGTGTGCACTGCTTTTCCTTTGAAGTCGCCCACGCAACATACCACATTATTTTATGTGGACGATTATTTAGTGGTTATGTGATTGTATGGACTCTAGTCTGAGTCATATTATTAAATCATTGTTTGTCTTTATGTTTATTTACTCAAACTTGTTATTTCAGGTCTGCTTTGGATTCTATCAATCTACGGAAATTTTGTTCTCCAGTTAAAGTGATTGTATTTCTACTTCATCTTCTGTCTGTTGTAAGAACAGTCTACCTTCCTAGATTTAAGAGAAAGTGTGTTTCTTTGTGGTAAGCAATGTGATTGGCGAAGAAGTTGTGAGTACTTTCATACCTTTCATAACTGGTTATGTTGCTATCTGCTGTCCAACAGGTATTCCTCCACACAAACCCATTTGAATGCTACTGGGAATGGGCAACCACAGGGAGCCCATAATCTACAGTTACCTGGGAAAAATAGCTCTTCTGATGTCACTGTATCTCCTTCAGCTAACAACAATGCCTCTACTCCAGTAAGTACGGTTCATCCTCCCAAGTCAACTGAAATAGTACAGCTGAAGTTTAATCGTTCTGAGATAAAGTCACCATCCGAGTTCAATAGTATCGAGGTGGACTCTCTACTTACGGACTTGCCATCTGCGTGTGCATCGGAACCAATGATCTCTGCCAGTCATCGGATGGCATCCTGGTCTTCCACTCTAGCTAGATACTATTATAAGCTTTACTTTGGATTGTTGATTCTCACTGCACTCATCAATGTCTGTCTGCTAAGCTACAAAGTACGTGTGTAGGCACCTTGCAAATAGTTAGTCTCCATCTTGTTATATGTGGGCTTATGTTATGACCCTACAGATTGCTCAGGACAACTTAAAATCTTGTATAAGGGAAAGGCGTGTGGATATGTGTGCCCCTGGACTGGCTGCGTCCACCTGGGTTAATGTCGTTATGACTCTGTTGGGTTTGAGTCATACCTTAGTGGCTGGGATACTGCTGGTTGCCTACTACAATCTCAAAGTGAGAAGGAGGCTAGGGGGTTATTTACTACTCTCACACCTACTGTTACTTTCATCTTCTGGTCACATTTAGATACCACTTCTGTTGTTTAAACGTGAGAAGCAGATTGCAAGGAAGTTAGAATTCTCGAAGAAATGGTTGAGTGCTGCACCAGAGAGCTATCAGGAGAAATGGGACACTCTAGTCCTAAAATCTCCCATGTTTCCTAAACTCTTGTGGGACAGACAGCTCAAGAGCAGGGTATGCTGCTTATAGTTTGTCTCATCTAGTGAGCTCTTGTTATGTCATGATTTGGCCTTATCAGCTGATTGCACAACATGGTCCTGCTGCTTTGCCCATATTCGGGATGGACAAACACAAGCTCACTACCGACTCACTTTGGAGTGCTTCCTGGATTCTAGTGGTAGCCTTCTTTGACAAGTATTTGCGATATTATGTTTGGTCATTGGGAGTGCTGGCTACTAATGTGGTACGTTTCTGGACACAGGCAGTATCATTCGTGCCTTTGTTGTATGATATGTCAAGAATAATTGTACAAAATACTTTGCATCGGAAACTGTACTCTTCATCATGGTCATGATGTGATTTTCCTGGATTTGACAAAGATGCTATATTCTGCTACTTTTATACTTTAAATGTGTGCTATGCATGTTGACATTGGAATTGGGTTTGCTTCAATGCACTTTCTTCTGTGATTGAGTGTTTTGTACACCATGAAGTCGATGTACCTTATCTATAAATCTGTTATAGTACGCATGTACTATACAATACTATGCGTGTATTATGTGGGCATTGTTGGCACTTCATATACTGTACATATATACTGATGTGTTTCTGATTCCCTGCAGCCACTCTTGTACCGCTGTTTTGGTCTCATTGTGAGCATTTTGGGTCTGATTTGGAGCCCATTCTTCTTCTCAATCCACTTATTGGAAATCATTTGGAGCTCTACAGATCTCCAGAATGTCCTGAAATCAGTCATGCTCAACTACCGCCAGGTTTGTACTGCCAGTATGAGTGTATTGTTTATGATTTGGTGATTCATGCAAACATCCATTGCCTTGTTTAGGTGGTAGTGACACTGCTGATGACCTGTGCTGTAGTCTACCTGTATACTGTAGTAGCCTTCAATATGTTCCAGAAGTACTATCTGACTGATCAGTCGGACTCTGTAGTTCCCAATTGTGATACCATGTATAAGGTACAGTATATGCTTTGTGTTGCATAGAATGACTATCCATGTTTGTGTAGGTATTTCTACTGTCAAGATGATATGCAGCCTGATATCAACCAGTGCTGATTATAACTGGTTTCGGATAGTGGTTTTGTAGCACACTTGCATTTTTTTTCATCATGTAATATTTACTGCTATTCTGTCTTTAGTGTTTTCTGTATCATTTGAATCATGGTTTGAGATCAGGAGGTGGGATTGGTGAGTTGGAGTCACAACATACTTGTGTCGAACTGTGTAGTGTTGTGACATTCTGTGTGTACCATCCTGTTCCACAGCTGATGTGATAGCCTCTGCTGTTGACGATGAGATGGAGGGAATAAGGCTGATTTTTGACATGTCCTTCTTCTTTTTTGTCATTATCATATTGCTTGCTATAATACAAGGTATACACATTCATGGGTTGTTATGAATGAGTATTAAACATGTGTAATCAGTCGCTTGCTTTGGTCCACACTTTCAGGTCTGATTATTGACTCTTTTGGTAAACTTAGAAACAAAGAGGAGGCGCGTAAAGAAGAAATGCAGGTTTGCGTACTGTTCAGCAAAGTACTCGAGGAGTCAATGCTATCAATGGTGATATTGCCCTGTAGAGGCTCTTGTATAGAGATGCCTTATTGAAATGTTGGCATTGTTCTTTATTTCTATATATGTTGTCGGTGGTATAGCTGTGTACCACTTTGTCATCAGAATTTTAACTAGGGCACTCCTCTCTATCAGTACTTGGCTGGGATTGTAAGAGCAGCACAGTATTACTGACTTTCTTAAACAGCAAGAAGCTCGTGTCTGCATGTTTTGAAATGTATTGTCAGTGGTTGTTTGTCATGAAAGTGAAAAGAAGATTCCCCAAGACTCTTCAAGTCCAATACATACTCCAGTTTTGGTACTTATCCTTCTGTACACAAATGTTTGATTGGAGAAAGGTCATATTAGTGCTTTTACTTTGTTTATCACATTGTTTTTGTCAACTATCTGTGACTGTCTACTGATAACCATATATAATCTCCTCTTCAGACTCATTGCTTTATCTGTGGGCTTCAAAAGGACAAATTGGAAGAAATTCCTCATGGATTTGAACAACATACTCAAAAAGAACATCACATGGCCCATTACATGTGAGACTTAGAGTAAAATCACCCAATTGAGTCCACCCATGGGACCAGTCAAAGTGGTCTCAATAGAGGTGGTCCCATTTTCACGTTGAAAAGTATATAAAGTCACATACCCATATGTTTTCCCATGTGTTTATGTGTTCTGCACACATAGGTAAATGAGTATTTTGAGTTGTTTATGTAATGCTTAAATGCAAACATTGGTTTTGATATGAGACTACATATGTACACTTCATGATTTCCTAACATTGGTATTTAGTGGTGAATACTGCTGACTTGTAATAGGGGTACTTTTAAGTGGGGTTCAACTTAAGTTTGTGATTGTGAAGTCTGTGTATATACAATGAGCAGGAGCTATACTTATTTTTACTTCTGTATCTGTGTTGATTTCAATTCCTTCATATTTCATTCACTGTTATTCCTAGGTTCTTTTTGATGCACTTGATCCAAAAACCTGAAACAGAATTTACTGGACAGGTATGTGTATGCAGGCATCTGTGTAGATGGCAGTAGTGTGTGGATGGACAAATCCGATTGAGTTCATGCACTCTGCACTCTACACACTAGTAGGCATGCAGTGGTAATTTCTGTCTCCTCTAGGATGCTGTATATTTTGTTTCTCTATTATATTGTACCATTTATCACTACACATGGATAATATTATGATACATGTAACCACCATGTGTGTGTACTGTTTTGTAGGAGAGTCATGTGTGGGAGCAATATTGCCAGAGAAAGTGGGACTTCTTCCCTGTTGCTGAATCCTTCAGGCACCGTAAAACAAAGAACAGAAATGAACTTCTTCAAGAATCATAAATGAATAGTATTAATTGTTATCAATAGTGTGAAACCTAAAGTACATAGTATTATAATTGGTAATCAGGTATGTATACTGTGTTTGTGAATGAGTTTGTATAATATTATTAGTGCTAGTCTTACAAGATGTGTGATTGGAATTCATTATAGAAAGTTTTATCAATCCACCACAATTCATGCATGGTGGGAAATTAAGCTACATTATAAGCTACGATGCAGCAAAATATGCTATATAATGCTATTTATGCGCCAGAAGCAAATTGTGGGAACAATGCCAGAATAGTGTAGAACAGTATGTGATCCACATATTTTATCATCATGAATTGAAGTAACCCCCCCACCCTAGATCATGGCTGTTGGGCCAGCAGATGAGTTGACTCATATATATGGTGAGTCGGAATGTATCAATCATTTACCATTCGTTTAATGCAGTTTGGTGGTGAACTGTGCATTTTAAAGTCAATGACACAAAGAACAATAAAGAGCTACAACTGGGTATTCCCAGGTGCACGTGGTCACCCATTCAGGTACAAACCCAGCCAACACCACTTAGCTGGTCGACTATATAGAACTGGTGGAATCACTCTAGTATGGCTGTAGCACAACAGACTCAGTGTATCAACAAATTTTGAACAGAGACCTAGAGCTACTTGATCAATGGTATATACAATGAAAATTAAATGGTCACAGCACTAAGTACTCTCAGGCACTAAAAGTCAGTGATCTGGCAGAAAATGGTGGGTTCCATGTAGTATGGGCATAACACACCTCATCCACTCTATCAGGCTTAACTTCAAAAGAAAATAAAATAGTTGGAGCACTGAGTATTGCAAGGTCAGATGGATGAGATGGACAAGTGGACTTGGTCTAGATCTCGTATGGCCATTACACAATTTATGATTCATCCATTCTAACTTACGTACATCCTTCAATAATACTGTTACTATCGTTATGTTATTGCATTGTTATTGTTTGTTTCTGTCTCTCTAAAAGGTACATGTTCAACATTAATATTACTGCAATACCCTCTGGTATGTTTACTGGCAAACATTCTTTCAAACACAAAATTATTACCTAGCAGCTGGCACAAGCAACAGTTAATTCAATATTCCTTTATAAGCACCTTGTACTTTGGACGCTGTCTACAGTTCTTTTTTTCTGAACATGTCAACAGGAACAATGACAGGTGTGGGAAGATTGGGTAATGATTTGTAACAATACTGCACAGAAAACCATCAAACATGTATAAAATCCAAGTACATGAACATATTAACAGACACTGAGTATATGTCAGTCATTTAATGTTCAAATGGCTCTTGCTCTTTACCATAGCCATAAGACTCTCCCTGTACATTGAAGAGGATAGATACACATAGTCAGGATCAAGAAGATACCATTGACATACACACAGAGGTGCATGCTGTTGAGTTCATCAAATCATACAAATTCCTCATAGGATTTCCAGTGGAACTACATTACTACTTGTTCATTGAGGAGGGTTGCTGATGGGTTCCTGGTGACTGCAATAATAATTGAGATTTATCTCCTAAGGGATCCTCACCTTGAACCCTCCACTACATATGAAAGCAATTGAAACAAAGAGACCAAAGGGTAGCAAACTGATCAACTAACGCCTTCCATTAATACTGTTATTGCTACGATATTGCAAGTTTATTTGTGTTTTCCAAACATAATAATCCTGTGCTGCATATGGTAAGTGGTTGAGGTAAGAGAGAAGTGTATGATGTTTCAAACATAGCTGATTCTCTCTGGTACATATCTTCTTAAACCTATCAGTGCTGCTGAGGTGGAAATTAATTTCTGATCTACCATCCCTCCCTTTTTCTCCCCATCGGTGACTGGTGGGATGGTTGTAGCAGACCAGATGTAACCAAAAGGGCAAACCCCTCCCCCTCCCCCAAAGAAGCCCTGTAAGTGGTCAACGTGAGTGAAACAAGATAACATTTTTGACCAACAATTAACACACCTATACCTATGATTGCATGTCTTCAACCCAACAAATTACCAAAGTTAGTGTAAGTAATGTTCAGGTAATCTTAGGCTAGTAAGAACAATTTTTGTCATAATCACAAAATGTATGCATTAGGATGTTTCTTTGCATCGAAGTGTGTTAGTTTAGAGACAAACATGGGAGGTATACATACTGATTATGTATGTCCAGTTCACGACCACTTTTAATCTTCTTCTGGAAGCTTTGTCTTTCCATTTGATCACGAAGATGAGGTGAGCTTGTCAGCTCCATAGGCAGTCTAGTTCCAACAGGTTCAAGGATTTTGACAAGCTTTAAAAATAATTCTATTGAGGACAGAATGGTATCATACTTCATTGTATGTATTGTACATCATAACATTGTGACAGGTGTTACAATGTGACATACTTAGCTGAAGTAATTAGGCAGGGGTTACAATGTAAGTAGATCAGACCAAGAAAAAAAGGTTGGATTAGAAGAATGGTAGTGAGCATACTTTTATTGGTATCATTTATAAAAGTTACTGCTGTCCCAGTTGAGCCCAATCGAGAGCAGCGTCCAATCTATGGTAATACAATGCACACCATATAACACACGTAGATCAACACTGGGATATCATGACAGAGCTAGTGAAACTACCATAGGCATGCACGTATGTATGTACATACCTGGTGAATGTATTCATGAATTGAGGAAGGGAAATCAAACACAATGACCTATACAGAGAGATATTAAGAATTTTTGAAGTTGATCAGTAAGGTATAAATAATAATAAAGTACGCCATTTTTCATATTCTGTGGTTGCTATATAGAAGGGTGAAGAGAAGCACATGCAAAATTCCATTTTGATCCTCGACATGAAGTCTTATGTATACAAATACTAATTAATTTTCATTGGCAGTTCTATTAAGCAAGGAGTCATATACAGTAAGTTTTACATTACTTCAATTGAAATTAGATAATTTATAGGAAAGCAGTAGAGTCCTACCGGTGTACTTTCTGTAAATTCTCGTTTTGAGAGTTTTCATGAAATTATCAAATCAGCTCTTGTTAGAGAATACAAATAAACACGGAATTTCCTACTCCACATGCATGATGAGAGGGTAGGTAAGAAAACGAGTAGAAAAGTAAAAATTGTCTCATATAACTATTTAAAAATTGTTACAAGAAAATTTACATCCACATCAGTCATATCACTGGTATGCAGATGTAAGATACCTTAACTTGTGTGTGGAGGGAGGGGGGATATGTTTTCAGGAACAAGAAGGCCAACAGACATCTGGTCTGCAGTCATATAATCCCCATTCTAATTACATTGTGCCATTGTACCCATGATGTATTCAGTGCATGCCTACCTGTTTGCAGTGAGGAAGGTCCATCCCTCTGCCAACCAGACCACCTGTTGCTACTAAAATAGAGTATTTATTCTCTTTGAAATCTTTCAAGATCTTCATCCTTCTATCTTGAGGCATATGCCCATGCACTGCCATTGTAGCCACATCCAAGGTCTAGGATTGAACAGAAGCTTAGAATAGTTTGGAATTGAAGTGGATTATTCTTATGGCTGACCTTATCTATTGCCTCAGCCAATAATAGTGTAGCTGCTCTTGAAGTTACAAACACAACAATGGGAGGACTTCAAAAGAAATCAAACAGCAAAAGAATTATAAATGCATGCACATTGTTTCATACAGTATACATGTACAGCACACATACGGCACAAATATACACACATGTATAAATGTATGTATGGATGTACATATACATTGTATGTACATATGAAGAAGCAAATTTATTGAGTCTCTAAGACACATGCATTGACAAGGAGTCAATGATAATATATAAATGTGACTGTAATGAGCCACCTCTCACTTGAACAACTTTGGGTCTCTTAGAATGGTAAATAGCCGCTTCTTCTTCAAAGTTTCTGATTCCCATAAAACAATATGCCTGATACCCTCAGCTGGGAGAAATGGCTGGGTTTCACATGTCAAATGAATAGAAAACATACTTTTATGTAAAGGTTGATAGTGTGTGGGTTAGTAGGTACGTATAAACAACATGCAATTTGACAGATATATTACTAACTTCTCCAACAGTTACAGTAATTGGTGCATGAAGAAGATTCTTAGCAAGTCCTTCAATCCTCTTTGGAATAGTTGCAGAAAACAGCAGTGTTTGTCTATTACTAGAGATGGCTTGCAATACTTCATGAACCTGTCCAAAAACAAAGGTATATCAATGGCTGGTAATTTCCACTATGTACTCATGTACATTGACTGTACTCATACCTGAGGCTCAAATCCTAGTTCTAACAAGGTATCAGCTTCGTCCAAAATTACTACACTAACTCCGGACAGATCCACATCAGATTCTATAATAGATATTATTATTACAAAGCATTAGAGATCAGGTGAGAATGTCCCATTCTCAAGTACATCAGACCAACTCACTATGATGTGTGATGACATCCAGTAGTCTGGCTGGTGTGGCCACTAAAATCTGCAGTGAATAAAGCAAAATTAAAACACAAATACAGATAATTACTAGACCTTCAGTAGACATTCATAGTTCACACCACACAATTTGTCAATTAGAAACTACTCATATGAAATTTTTAATTTTCTCAATTTTCATCTCACATCATTAGCTGCAACTCTCACATATTATACAAACACTCGTACTGTAAGCCAAAACCATTGGATGAGGCAGCAGTTAGCTGCTGAAGCTTTTGGTGTAATAGAAATATTTGGCTATTGACTTCTGTTTATTAGAATTACCAGTGATGCAACCTAGCTAGACAAGATTCTTTAACGGTTGAAAGAAGTGAACTTAAATGTGACATTGCTGTCCACGAGGGCCATGTCATATGGATATGAATGTGGGAGGTGACATATAAAATGTCAAGTTCCAAAGGCAAGTGCATTTCAAATATAGATGCTACACTGCTTGAGTAGCTGTTGATTATATATTAACTATACACCTGGAAACGTCGTATGATATAAAATTGTTGCGTTGGTGGTGTTTCTATGGAACAGATACCCCATGTGAAGCCTTGTTGGTCTTGTACCAAGATGATTTGTCCATTTGTCATGTCATTTTTCATCGATGTCCCACACCACATACAGAAGCTCTAATCACTAACCTGAACCTGCTGCTTCAGTCTATGAATCTGATTGGCTATGGGAAGACCACCCACTAGTAATGCAGTGCGCATGTTGGGTAGGCCTGCAAGGGTCATCGCAATCACCAGTTAACACAGTCATCACTGGTCAACACTAATGTTCAATGAAACAGGATACTCCCGTACCTCTCATCAATGTTTTAGCTACTTCTTCCGTTTGAAGACAAAGTTCTCTAACTGGAGCTAAGATTAGTGCAGTTGGCTTGATAGCCTGAAGTAAGTTTAATTTCTTTATTATTGGTAGCAGGAAGGAGAGTGCTGTAAAGAGTACAAGGAACTGATATAATAACCACAGATCAGTGCTTGTAAAGAGTGGTACATTGCTCTCAACTAACTTTTACCAGAGCCAGTATTGGCACAAACAAGCATGTCTCTCTGGGAATAAGCACAGGGAATTACTTGCATTTGAACTGGAGTTGGAACAACTATGTCCAAATCTGCGAGATTTGCTAGCACTGAACATAGAATGAAAGAGTAGGGTGAGATAAATATGTGAGGTATTATTGTTTATCTCTAGTTGGTACATATGTACATTTTTGGTCTGCAATGAATTGTTTGAAGTCCACAATAGGTGGAGGGATTGCTTCACCTTTAACCTCTATTTTCATCTGTGGACAGAATTGGAAAACAAATATTAATGGGAACATGACATAATCTGAGCAGATGAACAATGTCACAAGTAATAGGCTAAGCACAGAATCAAGCACTGTCACAGTGAATTGTAATTAAACCACAACAATTCATGGAGGGAATATGCGGCATAAAAAGACTTTGGTGGATTATCTGGATCTCTCTCTCTGTGTGTGTGTGTGTGTGTGTGTGTGTGTGTGTGTGCGTGTGTGTGTGTCACTGTGTGTGACTATATCAGGAACTTACTTCATTCCTTAATTCATTAACTTGTACAGGTGTCAGAGGTGATAATATATCCTCTTGAGCTTCCTGTTTACTTGATGTAAGCATGTCTGGTTGGTACGAAGTACTCAAGCCCTCTCCCTTATCATACAACAGTTTTGCTTTACATTCCAAGCTACAAACATCGTCACTTGTCGAGTCACATATGTAAGCGCCGTAACGACCACACACCACACACACAGGCTCCCCAGGAAGGGGCATTCTCTGGTCTTTACAAAAGGACACAATAGGTTCGTTGTCAACCTCCTCGTCGCTGGAAACGTCACTGTCTCCACCAAGCCTACTGTCTATACCAAACGTTTGGGCAGTTGTGACGCTGATGGACGGAGAAGACATCACAGCATGTGGAGGGGTCACGAAGGGTTCTGATTGACTCTTTGTAGTAAGTGTCGTCTGTTCGATTGCTACACTTCTGTCCCGACCGGAGTTACCAGACGACTGTATCTCTTCCACAGGTGTTATCGGATTATTGTGCTTTGGACTAACAATCTTCGCTCTCTTGTGCTGAGAGGTAGGGCCGCCGCTAGCGCTTCTAACTTTCAAGGATCGCGGTATGAAAGCCATTTTAGCAAAGATTGCGCAATACTGAGGTTAAAACATTATTGTACAGTACGTAAATGACTGTTAATTGCTTGAACTACAGACACACAGTCTTCTAAAAGCACAGATTCTTCCTGGAATTCAAACCGCTGCTTGATCCATTTGACAATTTCCTCTCTACTGGTTGAATGCAGTATATACTGCATCATGTCAGGGGCTACATATCAGGAATTGAAGATTAGCACGCATATGTACATAGGCAAATATACATACACTCTATTTACTACAATTACAAACAGAAGCAACAATCTATCAATTTACAACTATACCATAGGTATAGGCCTGGATATAGTGAGTCAATCCACTAAGGATAGCTAGGATGTCTATTTGGTTGATTCACCCACATTAGCTGTATCAAACAGTACACATTAAAACTGTCATACATCCACACACGTTGACCAAACAAACCTACGTACATATACGTATGTAGTATTCCAACATACGTCGTTGCAGATTTATAGAGGCCTTTCAAGTGATTACATGCCCTCTCTCAACATTGCAAAAATACTAATTAGTTGTTTGTTTAAAGCCTTTTCACTGGACCAGTGAATATTCCCAATCATATCAACTGGCATACTTTGGCCTATTACTGGAATGAACTAGACATAAACGACTGTTTACAAACTGTGTACAGAGGTGCAAATGTTCTGGATGTACTCTATACATACCAATACCGCGGAAGGCGGGGTATATGGGAGAGCTATAGTTACTGCTAGTAACACAGAATAAGTAATAGTTATACAATGGCGTTTTCCGGTGTATGGAATATACACACCCGAGGGCGAGTGTGTGTATATTCCATACACCGGAAAACGCCATTGCATAACTATTATACACTCCGCCACTAGGCGATTACAATTTTAGCGGGAAAGATCATCAATCAGGCTGCGAGTCACTGTCTTCTAGTGGATGCTTTTGTCTTTGCGTTGGGGACTTTGTCGAATATTGTTGTTCAGACAGTTTGAAGTGCGCGAGGTGCAGAGAACTGTTCACCCGCTTCCAGAAAGAAATCTTTATCGTTAAAAAGCAAAGAATAAAGGGCCACAGGCACAAAGAACGACGGTGAATATACAGCGCTTTTCAGCTTTTTAATAAAAGAGTGTAAAAAGCTATCTGATGTCGGGAAAATCCTTCCTTTTAAACGCTCTGAATCTGAAAGGATTTTTCCGACAACAATTGGAAACTTCGCAGTCCAAAATCCCTATTTGAAAGCTATCTGATCTTTGGTTCTACCTACTACAGTACTAAGCACTCCTGCTGTTCTGTTGTGTTATCTTAGTGGTTAGTTTGGATAAATACCATATATGGCGTGTGTAAGCCTTATTGTTATTGCAAGTTGGTTATGAATATAATTGAACCATACCATATTTGGTAAGGAATGTGCCTCTTATTCTAGTTATACATCGATGTACAACTAGAATAAGAAGCCAAAAGGACTCTTATTCTAGTTATACCCCGGTTATGGAATATAATTTTGCATGGTTGCCCCGGCAACGGAGTGTATTGTATAATACCACTCACAACACATACCTTTGAGCTGATGTTCGATTGACATAACAGTGTCAAAATCTATGACATAGGAATTTGGTAGTGCTTGCGAGGATGTCACTGGATCAAACATGGTTGCATTCTCTGTTGGTTTAGAAAGGGCACAAGGCATGTTTAGCTGGAGAACGTGCTCTGTCAACAGATCTTTATGTACAGCTGCTCTGATTGAATCCTAATTTCAAACAGAAAATACAGCCAAATGGAGGTATGGAAACATGTACACTAGTAACAGTCTGTCACAGTTCATGTCATTAACATACCAAATTCTCCCTCACCACTTCAGCTATCAGATGCAAACGATGGCCTGAAATGAGACAGTTGTCACAATAAATGCTACCACTCATTGCACAAAACAGGCACACACTATCTAACATACTGCACATGTCCTCTAGCTCATCAGAAATGAAGAAAGAATCTTTATTCACAACTTCTTCACAATGATCGCATTCTTCGTTCAGCAGCGCTGTTCCATTCAGTGAAGTACACAGAGCTGACATGAATTCGTCATATACACTTCTCAAATCTTGCTCTAGAGTAGCTGATTTAGCCTTAAAACCTTCACTGATGACGTAGACAATCACACCATTGACTTTACAGCCACACAGCTCTAAACGTAGATACAAGTCAAAAATGAACCTGAAGTGCATAAAATACACATACATATGTACATAAAGTGATTTAACTAACCACTAATCTTCTGTATAGCAAATATCAAGGGTCTGTGAAAGGACTGGACTCCCTTTCTTAATTCTTCGGTCAGATTATCCACAAATATATCTTTCTTCCCCACAGCTTGGGGTTGTTCAGAGTTAAGGACACAACTAACACCTTCACCATAACTCAGTGCCATATCAGAGATCGGTTGTAGACATGAAGATATCCAGGGTCCAAGTACAGTCTTATCCATAATAAAAGGTAATGAGTATTCTGTCGGTGGTTGTCGTACTCTCAAATAATATTGCAGCACTGTTGGAAGAGCTGTCGGAATATGGTAACAAACCCTAAGAACACTTAAAATAGCATTTACTACTTCCTGTGAAACACTAGGGGAACAAAGAATGAGTTTGGACAAAAAGCAATCGTTGAACAATAAAAGCTGTACAGCTTTTGGGACATTGACATCAAGAGCAAGAGCAAAGTGTACAATGTTCTCATCAGGAACATGATGCCTGTGCAATGAGTGGGGGGGAGAATAGCACGCGTTCAGTACATGGTCTCCTCCTGACTTTCTGAAGTAGTGCAGCCATATTTGGTGACTATATGTCTCGTTTTCCAACACCTGCACTTGGAGCATGTCGTGAATACTTTGCAATGGACACGAAACCACCATCAGTAATGACAATAACTTGGAACATACAAAGTGGATTTTGTCCATGTACATGGCAAGATAGTGGTCGGGATCATATGTCAGCGGAGCCAAGTATGGGAGATATGTGGAAACTATGGAGAGTATCATGAAGACATCTGCACTGAAATAAAAGTACTCTGATATATCAACCAGTCCAATGACAGAACAAAATGACCTCCATATAACTATACCTGAACTGTTTGATACGCTGCCGAGTTGGAAAATGGGCAGAATATCTTTGGAAAAGGAATTCAGTCACATTGGACATCACCATGGCAATCATTCTGGCAGCAATTTGGTCAGGAATGTAGACCTTAAGATCATGAGCAAAACTCTGAAGCTGGTAATTCAGCATTTGAATTGAGAAAGAGCATCTTTCTCCCTGGTTGAGCAGAAAACATACACAGAGACATTACAAATAGCAATATCACAGTCATGTACATACATACGTAGCTATAACTAAACCATGCTGCATGGTATTCGGTGCAATTTAACGCAATGTACATATACTCTCGCCTACCTCATAGAATGGTCTTGGATTCTTCCAATCATTACTTTCAGGATCATGTGATAGGAAACAAACAAAATTAGTAATCTGCTGCTTTGTTGCAACCTCAACAGTATCATCACAAATCTTAGCTGCTTGGTGCAGAAGTGAGAGAAAAACACTCCTAGTAAATATCAGTGAGAACAGTAAAACACAATAACACACATACCACTGTACTTGCATGTTTCTAGAACTTCATACGTATGTATGTATGTACATACGTACTTTAATGCATCGTTCTCTGAAAGTTGGAAGCATTTATGGAGTTTCTGGTGAATGAAGCTACTTGTTCCAATCACACTATAGCACGCTGTATACTGATTAGCTGATCTGTTGTTATCCCTGCAAACCTATTGAATACCATATGTACGTATGTATATAAAGAAATTGCCACAGATTCAAAATTTGCACAATATCTGACACAATGGCACCAGGTGAGGGCTATTGTATAAATAGTCACATTCAATTTTTGACATGTGCTCATGTACTGTCAGGTAAGGTGAGACAATCACAGGCTCATTTCCGTGTTAGACTTTGTATTTACATTTCTCTAACTATTGTCGAGGCAGGCAGGCAAATATTTGATACTTGAAAGGATCATAATATGTTTTATGAGGATGTGGTACGAAGGGGTTCTCAAATTTGAGGAACATTCACTATAGTAAGAGACTATTTTCCAGCAATTGAAATTATTTGTTTTGATTCAGTATATTTATGCAAAATTTAACTGCAAAACTTGCTGTGTGTAAAAAGTGTCTTTCCTATTCCGCATCTGGACTCTACATACATACGCATGAGATAGGTAAGTTTGTGCATCATATGGAAAACAAACACTGTATACAGTATAGATTGAGTCAAGTACATCATGTTACGATAAGGGATATATAAACTCTGTAGGTCCATCACAAATCAGAAAATCAGAACAAAACTCTTAAAATCTTCAATAGACATACGTACGTACATATGTACCTCATTAATGCTTGATAGATAGTCCCTCACTAGAGACAATGCTAGGGTAATCATCTGCTGATCATTGTTGGTATATTCAAGCAGTGCACCTGACACGGCAACCAGTCTTAGCCCTCCCTGAAGTAAGCAATGAAACATCCATTATTGTTTACACTAACACCATTTTAGAATATCAAAACAAATGAAGACTAACTGTCAAAATATATTTTCTCTGTTTGGGTTCATCTGTGGAATACAATAGGGGATATACGTACATATGTATGTAGAACGTTTACAGACGGATCTCCAGCAACAGAGATAAAGGATGATTTGATGTGAAATATACGTACGTGTATTATTTACATAAGGTAGGCCAAAAGGCAAGGATTACACATACAGTACACACACATACGTAGGTACATTCACACCATACTGGAACAGACTATACGTAGCTAAAATGTCCTCTATGTCAAGACTATTGCTTCTATATGGAACATTCCATCACAAGGAACTTACCATTAATATCAGCGAGTATCATGGTACCTGAGACGAGTGTCTCAATATCTTCTGTAAGCCACAATTTTTGAGAGTCCCATAGCAATGCTGGTAGCTGTTTTCTGAGATCAGTGTGAAAACTATCAGGAAGTATTCCATTCTTGCACAAATTTAGATGCCCTTTCCACAGATGAGGGCCAGCCAAAGTACCCGGGTAAGGTTTATCCTTGTCGGAAAGATCACTCACTACTCTCATCAGCAATTTACAACACCATGCGAACTCTAAGTGCACTATGAATCTCTGAAGGCGACTCCACGGGGTTGGTAGGGATTCAACAGAATTTCCGGATGTCCGCTTCAAGTGTTGAACAAATATATCCTCGAGAATAGCGCTGTAAATATCCACGACAGAGACTGTGACAGTAGAGGAAGACGTGAAAGAATTGCAGTACGTTTTTAACAGCGTAAAATCGGTCACCATGGTGTGACATAGTACAGCAAACGCCTTGACCAACCATGGACCGCATGGCGACAAGCCACATAGACGCAGCAAAAAGATAGAAGTTCTAAACGTTTCCAGATCATTAGGTTCCAGAGGCATGGTATCACTGCTTATATGTAGAGAAGGCTGACCATAACAAAGTTGTTCAATCCTTTTCTTTTGGAGCTGTTTCAATGGCGTGACCGTCGCCATTTTGGTAAGCACTTGGCTATGACGTCAGGTGGATTGATTGTACTGTATTGGATTGGATGCAATGAACAGTGAAAGTTCATTAGTCCATGCTAGGGTCGATCCTGTTAGCAACACAATATTCTGATAACAGGGTGTTATATTACCAGTATAATTCCTTTCATGGATGCCTCACTTTGTAGTATATTTAATATAACAAATTCAAAATTCTGAAATCTGTACAATAAAACAGGATTAATTGTGTATCTGTCATCCATTTGTACAATACTTTGATATGCCTGTCTCGATGGATATGATGATCTGCAGCTGCTCACTTCCATAATAGTTGCATCTTTCTTACAGAAATCACTGTAATAAATGTATTAAACCCTTGTGTTGTTAGCTATTTCTGATGCAGTAGTGTACACTTTACTCAAGAACTTACAAGTTTGAAATGTATGCATACATACATACATACTGTACATACATACATACATATAAACATAGATAGATACATATATGCATACATTTGTGCATATATACATACATACATGTGTACATGCATACGTACACACATACACACATACATACATGTGAAGGTCCGAAGTAGCACTACACATGATACAATGATAAATGGACATAGTACACAGATTCTGAAGTAGATAATAAGCAAAATATTATAGATAGTAAATGAAGTTTCTGCATATTACAATCCAAAACGGGCACACCCCATAGAGTTGATGCAATGCAAAATATTGTCATTGGATCATGCCATGGTCAGAATGACAGCAGTCTGCACCTGCACAGTCGTCCCTTTGGACAAGTATTGTAGCCTTGGTGCTGTAATTAGGGGCTGCCTGATGTGGTCCCAGGCAAGACACCACAGCAGCCAGTGGCAGATGTACTCAATTAACCTCTCCACTGAGGCACTCTTCGCACACTCTCTATCTGTCATTATCCTCAGTTTAAAAATATGAAGAGGCTGTTGTAAAAAGGTCCGACTGTTTGCATATTCAAAACTACGATATGTAAACACAATAATAATATTATATACATATATATGTATGTATGTATTGGTTTTACCCCGCCTTTGCTGAGCACATGGCAGATATACGTACGTACTCGAGTATCAGGAAGCGATATACCAAGGGCAAGTCTTGTAGCCTTGGTGTTGTAATTAGGAGCTGCCTGATGTGGCCCCAGGCAGCTGGACACCACAGCAGCCAGTGGCAGACGTCCTCAATTAACCTCTCCACTCTGGCACCCTTTGCACACTCTTCTCTCTTCACGCCAACCTCAATCTAGAATGCTGCTGTTCCTCCTCTCAACCTCCACAACATCAACCTCTCTATCTGCATATCTCAATTCTAGCTTCGGGTCAGCATCCCCTCCCCTCTCTTGGTTCTTGGGCAATGGCAAAATTACCCTATCTCCCTCCACAGGGAAAGTACTCTTTTGTACTCCCAGCAAACCTCAAATAGTGCCACTCGTACTTCTTACACCAGTCACATGGACCATCCAGTAGGTCTCATGTCAAGACAGCTGAAATGCAATATGTACACTTTCCGCTATTGAGAAACTCTCTGTTTTATCAGCAGTGACTATCATTACAATCACATATCTCTGACCTGGAAGCAGTATAGCCCTTATCAAACGAAATGAGAATTTGCTCTTCAATTACTATACTATGCAAGTTTCAAAATTACCGTAGTGTAACATAACACAACATACGCCAAGTTACGACATAGGTCACGTTTGAGTCGACCCTAACTACAATCTGTCTTACATGGCATTCGACTACTGTAAGTGGGTAGTGAACCGAACCGTTAAATTTCCGAACGAGTCGACCCACCATTCAGTCGGCAATGCAAAGCAGATTGTGCGTTGTATCAACGAATGGTCGTGAAGGATAGTTTAGCGAGCAATTTGGAGTTGGGCGACCGAGGACCCATCCCCCAGGGGTCGGTGAAGTGGTGCCAATCATGCGCTGCGCCAACGAATGTTCTGCTGTGGAAATTAGCCAGAACACGGATACGTTGAAATAACGATGACAGTGGGTGTTGAATTCCTTAGTCGAGTTAACCGTTGAATTTACGACTAACTCGCCCCCTCCCATCGAGGTGGCTGCGTCATGGCAACGGATGCGCTTTGTAAGCGGATCCTGTGAGTGGGAAATTTGACATAACGATGATGCGTTGTATTAACGGTAAAATAGTCTGTTGGCCCAGGAACTAGAGATAACCGTTGAGTTTACGGATGCCATGTCCCTCGATGCAAAGAAAGGCCATTACTGTGCTGTATCAACAAATGACCTGGGGATAATAATGAGCTGACACACGGATGCGTTGAAACAACGATGAAGGAGGTCGTCGAATCTCCCACTCGAGTTAACCGTCGAATTCACAAATAATTTACTCCCTCTCGTTGAGGGGCCAAGTCATGGCAACGATGCGCTTTGTAAACGAATAATGTTGGTGGCAAATTTGTCAGGACGATGATGCGTTGTAATAACGGTAAAATAGGGTGATGGATAAAGAACTGGAGGAAACCGTTGAGTCTACGAACGAGTGGTCCCTCCGTGCAAACGAAAGGCCCATTATGCGCTGCGTCAACGAATGGCCTGGAGGGTAAATCTGCCAGGGGCACGGATACGTTGAAACAACGATGACGGTGGGTTTTGAATCCGCCCTCGAGTAAACCGTTGAATTTACGAATAGCATCCCCTCTCCACACGAGGTGGCTACGTCATGGCAACGATGCGCTTTGTAAACGGATAATTTGATTTTGAAATTTGCCACGAACGAGTTTCCCGCAAAAATAACGGTAAAATTGAGGTTGCGAGCCGGTCACAACATACGCCAAGGTGTAACGTAGGCCCCGCCCGCGGCGACCCTAGCTACAATCTGTCTTACATGGCATTTGACTACTATAAGGGGGGGCAGTGAAAGTGAGAAATCGGAGGCCAGCATTTAATGGTCCGTGCGTTTGACGGTTCGTCACAGAGTCTTCCTCTGCGCCTCTCCCCTTCGAGTGCAACTTTCGCACAGACCGACGCACAAGTGCCCTGCTGTCCAC
>OZ026560.1:2441758-2449258 GCA_964020155.1 Chondrilla cf. caribensis
TCAGAGGACTCCCGCCCAGGACTTCCTTCCTAGGGAGGAGGGACTTCCTTTCAGAAAACCTTCGGTAAAGATCCTCAAGCGAATCCCCCGCGCTTCCCGCGACCTGTCTGCCAAAAGTTGGCCTCCATCCTCGACCAGGTAACATAACAGTACCGCGTCGTGGGAATGCCTCTTCCAATTTGCGGCCCGTTACCTTCGAGCGCCAAAGCGAGGGGGCCACCACAGGAGCCTAGCCACCCATGTGAACCAGATGATCAATGAGGAGATTGACCCGCCTCCCCCTCAACAGCGTTCTGACAGAAGGCTCCACAGACCAACCCGTGACCCCTTGGAATCTCTTGCAGTTAGAGTGGCGTCAAAACTGGAGGAGGGGGATTTCAAAGGGGCAATCCGACTTGCCTGTTCCGAAGATTCCATCGCGGAACCAAATGACAAGATGCTTCTGGTCCTCAAAGACAAACACCCGGAGCCCCACCCTGGCACCAGTTTTCCCACTGCACCTGCTCAGGGACAGGCCATCCAGGTGTCCTCCAAAGAAGTGATAAGGGTCATCCGGTCATTCCCTTGTGGGTCAGCAGGAGGCTCTGATGGACTGCGTCCCCAACACCTGAAAGACATGCTTGGAGTTCTGAGGGAAGGGGGTGGTCCTCAACTGCTGAGAGCACTTACATCTTTCACCAACCTGATCCTGGCAGGTAAAGCCCCACCTAGTGTACGTCCTTTATTTTTGGTGCTTCTTTGATTGCTCTGGAGAAGAAGGATGGTGGAGTGCGGCCAATTGCTGTCGGCTGCACCCTTCGACGTCTTGTGGCCAAATGCGCTGGAAACAGTGTCATGCTTGCTATGGCGGAATTTCTAGGACCCAACCAATTAGGCTATGGCATCCCACAGGGAGCTGAAGCAGCAGTCCATGCCACCCAAACTTACCTCCACAACCTGTAACCAAAACATCTCATTCTGAAGCTGGACTTCAAGAATGCCTTTAACTGCCTTCACCGAGACAAGATGCTCACAGCTGTGGGAGAGTCGGTGCCTGAACTATTCCCCTTCGTCCACTCGGCTTATAGCAGCCCATCCTCTCTCTTCTTTGGAGACTCAGTCCTTGATTCATCAGAAGGGGTTCAACAGGGTGATCCTCTGGGTCCTCTGTTGTTCTGCCTCACCATCCATGACATACTAAAGAACTTGAGATCTGAATTCGGCGTGTTTTACCTTGATGATGGCACCTTAGGAGGTAGTCTGGACGAGGTCCTGGGTGATGTGCAAATAGTGAAGCGTGCTGCAGGTGACATGGGCCTTCAACTGAATCATGAGAAGTAGGAGATCATCTGTGATGACCCTTCCACAAGAGACTCAATGCTCTCTGCCTTCTCCTGGCCTTTGTGTGGTGAACCATGACCATGCCACCATTCTGGGATCCCCCTTTGGCTCAGTTGAGGGAATTGAGGACACCATTAGCGCTCAAACAACAACTTTGGCAGTAATGGGGGACAGACTTCGCCTCCTCCATTCGCACGACGCCTTTTGTCTTCTCCGGAATGCCTTTGCTTTGACCAAATTGCTCTACATCCTGCGAACTACACCTTGTTTCCTATCCCCACAGCTACAGAAGTTTGACAACCTACAGAGATCTCTGCTAGCTGATATCGCCAACATTTGCATCGATGCCAATGACCCGGCTTGGGCCCAAGCTGTTCCCCCTGTGTGGTCTGGTGGTCTTGGGATTCGGAGTGCAACTCAGCTTGCACCTTCTGCCTTTTTGGCCTCTGCTGCTGGTTCCTCCAAGCTCACCCGTCAGATCCTGTCACCAAGGTTACGTGACGCACCTAGCCCTGCCCACAGTGAGGCTCTAGCCTTTCGGAGTAGTGGGCATGATGAACCACCTCCACCTGCACAAGTTTCTTTTCTCCAGAAGTCTTGGGATACTCCCCGAGTGACATCAGCCTATAAGGACCTTTTGGAGACAGCCCCAGATGCACTCACTCGTGCCTGCCTGCTTGCTGCTTGTGCAAAGGAGTCTGGAGCATGGCTGCATGCTTTTCCGGTGTCTTCTTTTGGATTGCGAATGGACAACGAGGTAATCCGTTTGGCCATGGGGCTCCGCCTAGGACCCACACTGTGCCAACCTCACAAGTGCCAACACTGCCATACACTAGTGAGCCACCAAGGTCTACATGGACTAAGTTGCCGCAAGAGTCAGGGTAGACACCCCTGCCATGCAGCCATCAATGACATTATCAAGAGAGCGTTAACATCAGCGGGGGTGCCCTCTCAACTGGAGCCAACTGGCATCTGCCTATCAGATGGGAAACGGCCCGATGGGGCCACCATTGTGCCTTGGAAGACCGGCCGAGTTCTGGTTTGGGATGCCACATGTCCGGACACGTTTGCCCCCTCCCATACCCATCTGGCAACCAGGGAAGCTGGCACAGTTGCAGCTCAGGCTGAATAAAGGAAACGAACTAAGTACGCAGAGCTGGAAGCAAGCCACCATTTTGTACCTGTGGCCATTGAGACAACGGGTGTCTTTGGCCCAGAAGCTCTACAGTTCCTTCGTGAACTTGGGCACCGCCTCAAGTTGGAATCTGGGGAGGCACAATCCTTTCACTTTCTCAAACATGCAGAGGATATTGGTGGCTATACAGAGGGGCAATGCTGCTGCAGTGTTGGGCACTATGAAGTCCAACAACAATGATTATATTGACTTTATCTCTTAGTTTTTATTAATATTATTACATGTATACGTGCACACAGCACTGTATACTTATCATTATTTCAAATATATAACTATATGTATACATCATTAATTAAGTTTAATATTGTAATACTAATTGTTTTATTATTGTTATTGTATTAATCAAAATAATAATTTATGACTTGAGTGTTGTCTGAAGACATCAAATATTTAAATTTGTCCATCATGTTCTGATGTTTGATATACCAATGATGTAACTCGATTGAATTTAAGAAATCGGCACGTTCCTGGGCATAGCTTTGACAATGAAGTAATAGGTGGATTTCGTCTTCAACTGTATTGCATGCACACACAAGGCACAGTCTTTCATTTGCAGGGATTAACGGAGAACTATGCCGGCCCAATTCTATCTCAAGATTATGGCAAGGTGTTCTGAATCTTGTCAAAGAATTGCGGAGCTTGACTGACTTAACAACGGATAGGTATTATATTATAAAAATCTGTTACCACCTCCTTTGAAGTATCTGCCAGTGACATTGAGAAAATCTGGGTCAGAATCTCCCATAACCTTTTTCCTTCATCGTTCCTGCTATGTTGCTGCTATCGTCCCCCCAGTAGTCAAACTCACCATATTTTAAATTTTTTCACTGAAGTTGAAACTGCTTTATCTTGCCATAAGCATGTTGTAATCTGTGGTGACACGAACATAAACTTGGCTGAGGGTACTCACCCCTTAAAGGAGACCTATCTCGACTTTATATCATCCCATGACCTACTCCAACCTATCACCACCCCTACCAGAGTCACTTGTAACACTGCATCACTCATTGATATATTTCTAGTGTCTGACCATAGTATGGTATCTTCTGCCGGTGTTCTGCACAATGCTATTTCAGACCATTTACCAACTTTCCTAGAGCTCTCTTGGAAACGCCCTAAGTCTATGTCTTATTCCATCCACAGAAGATCTTTCAAGAAGTTTGATCCACAGGCCTTCCAGTCTGATCTTGACAAGGCTCCTTGGTCACTTCTTGACACATTTGACTCTCCTGATGATAAATTAGACACCTTTGAGAAGATCTTTGTAAACTGCCTTGATGCCCATGCTCCTTGGAAAAACGTCAGGGTGAGGAAAAATCCCCTACCATGGATCACTAGATCAGTTCGTAAGACTATTGACCTTCGAAATAGGCTCCTACGGCGCTTCCGCAAAACTTCTTCTCCTACTGACTGGGATGCCTACAAGAAACAGCGAAACATAGTTACGCGTGTTCTCCAAGAAAGCAAAAAGTCATATTACTCTACCTTGATCTCCAATGCTGTTTCCCCATCTTACTTATGGAAAGCCATCAAATCTACCCTACCTACTAGTTCACCCGCTTTTGACTCATTCCACCGTGATGCTGCAGGACTTGCAAATGATTTTAACCAATATTTTGTGTCAGTATCATCATCTGTGTCTAGCTCCCCAGCTGTTGATCCCCCTTCACCTGGTTGTTCATCGCCTAGTGTCTCAAGCCATCTTGATCTTCAGCCTATCTCCTCGGAAGTCTGTCTTGAATTAATTGCTTCCTTACAAAGTGGTAAAGCTACTGGCCCTGACAATATACCTCCTGGTATTTTGAAGTCTGTTGCACCCGTTGTAGCTCCACCGTTGACTGACATCATAAACTCCTCCCTCTCTTCAGGATGTTTTCCACAACAGTGGAAGTGTGCTAGTGTCAGGCCCCTCCACAAGGGTGGTACCAAGTCCGTACTTACAAACTACCGTCCAATCTCTATTTTACCTACATGCAGCAAGTTAATAGAAATGACAGTTCGCTCCCAGCTGGTAGCCCATCTTGAGGACAATAATCTCCTGTATCCACTCCAATCTGGCTTTCGGCGGAGGCATTCCACTGCTTCCACTTTACTAAGAGCAACTAATGACTGGTATCGGGCCTTGGATACACATCTTATGATTGGAGTTCTTTTTCTGGATGTGTCCAAAGCTTTTGACACAGTTGACCATTCCTTGTTGTTATCCAAACTACAGTCTTATGGTGTTTCAGTCTCTACCCTCATGTGGTTTAAATCCTACCTGTCTGGCCGTTCTCAGTTTACCAAAATTGGTGATGTGAAGTCTCATCCTTTGTCGGTGACAGCTGGTGTACCCCAGGGATCAATCCTAGGCCCAAACTTGTTCTCTGTTCATATTAACGATCTACCTAGTATTTGTCCAGTAAACTCCACAGCAGTGCTTTTTGCAGACGATACAACAATTTATGTCATTGGTTCCTCAGCATCTGAAATCAGTTCCACCCTGTCCTTAGCGTTGGAAAATTGTCAATCTTGGATGGATAAAAACAAGCTCAAACTCAACACCTCAAAGACAAAATGTATGCTGATCCACTCCTCCAGACGCTCACCTCCACCCCTCACTGTTGCACTAGGTGCTACCCCCATCGAACAAGTGAGAACATTCAAATTTCTGGGTTGCATTATAAATGATCACCTAACCTGGGACGATCACGTAACCTATTTATCGTCTAAAGTGTCCCGCAACATCAATCTGTTACGACGTCTATCATGGTTTCTCCCGAGGCGTATTTTAATGGCTTTCTATTCTGCGTACATACTACCATCCTTTGATTATTGCGATGTTGTCTGGCACTCATGCTCTGCTAAGCTGGTCACAAAGCTTGAATCGCTCCAAAACTATGCAGGGAGGATCATCCTGAAGAAGCGAAGGTTCTGTTCAGCCACTGCTGTCAGAAAAACTCTGGGTTGGAGTACCCTTCAAAGTCGCCGTGAGTTGCACACAGCCATCCAAGCCTTCAAAAGCTTAAATGGCATGGACCCTGGCTATCTGGCTCCGTTATTGACCCCATCCTCCAGCATCCACAACCATCGCACAAGAGCCAGTACAACGGACTTGCTCCATCTACCCCAAGTGTCAACGAACTTTGGAAAGAAGTCATTTGCTTTCCGTGCAGCCTCTGTTTGGAATGCTCTTCCCCCAGAAACTTGGCAGTTAAAGTCCTTGCATGCATTTAAAACATCAGCATATTCGTGTATTGTCAAATGATTTTTAATTCATTCCCCTGTATCTTTGAAATCTATCAATATTATTCTTATTCAATTACGTGTTTATGTTGATTGTAAGTACTGATAATATGAATTTATTATAATCTAATTAGTTTTTATCAATTATTATTTATTTATTATTTATCATTGAATTTCTTTGTTGTTGTTTTGTTATTTTGTTTAATTTATTGTTTTGTTTTGTCTGTTTTTGTTTTTGTTGTACATATGTCTGGGCACCTTTTGTAGTAGCCTATCAGGCTAGTGGTTACCCCAGTTTAAATAAGAATTCCATTCCATTCCATTCCATTCCATTCTCTCTCTTAAGGATATGTTTGAATAGATTGTATGTGCGCAATTTAGGACTGGAATTAAGTTCTGCTTGCCACTCCTGGATGAATAAATCCTAAACCCGCTGTTTAACTACCTCTGGAAAACCACTGTATGGAGAACTTTTGAGGCCAAAACATTTCAGTAGCTTACAGGTCCAGATGTTAGCCCAGCTGATTAGTTGTCGGGAAGACAAATCAATTTGAAGGGCCAGTGCATCGGAAACAAGAGGGGGACAATCAACTAGGTGGATTCAAGTCCAATTAATATTTGGCAATGTTATATAGGATTGAATATTCCAAAGCGAGCAGTCCAATTCCAACTTATTGCGTAACAGAGTTGAAAATTTTACCTAGTACATTCAATAGGGAGATGCCTCTGTAGTTGTTTGGATCGGATGTGGAACCAGATTTGAAGATAGGTTTAACAATCGATCCAAACCATGAACTAGTTTGAAATATTCATTACATTTTAATAGGTTGTCTGTGTGTATTCTCCAATTGGATAGTGTCAGACAAACAGCTTTGTTATATTTGGCACATTCAGCATCATACCATTTAAACAAATACTTTTTTTAATATATGAGACTTTGCCATGATTGGACTGGTTGTTACCTGAATATTCTTAATGTAGCCTGAGTCCTTAGCACATTTGAGGACTGAAATAGTGGTCACTTATAAGGGTGTCAATTGAATGTGCATTGCAGATATCATCCTCGAGTTGCAAACAAGGTGGATTAGATGAATTGAGGAAATTGATAAATTCACTTACATGTTCTTTATTCCATACATAGTATTTACAATTGGATTGGTTGGTAACTTTTTGTTTGAGTATACAGGGGGAACTTCTATATGATTTTTGATTAGATCATGACAATAGGACCTGGAGTGGAAATAGTCCTGTGAGGATGGTGATGGCTTGGTTGTATCTTTACATAATAGTGACGTCACAATGGCACAATGGTCAGAGTATGGAGTGAGTTGTTTCACTTGTAACGATGTAACTAAACTGAAGCATGGATACGAGACTATTCTATAGTCTACAGTACTTGATCCGTTAGGGGAGTGGCAGGTGAATTCTCCAACAGAATCCCCTGCAATGCGGCCATTTTAAACGATGAGGTCACATGATTGGCACAAATTGATTAGGTCTGTCTATATTGATTCGAGCTCAAGTCTCTATGATTTCTAGGTGGAAAGCGATCTGGAGTGGAGCAATTTAAATTTCTATCTTCCAGAGAGCCAATTCTAGCATTTAAATCACCAAACAAACATATATCACTTAAGTTGGAATAAGAGGAGATTTCACTTTGTAGGTCTAACCAGTGTAATGGATAATCGTTTGAACTAGAGGATCCCTGGGGAGGAACATAGTTAGCACACAGATAGATATCCTTGCTGTGGTTTAGGATG
>OZ026560.1:2459258-2556758 GCA_964020155.1 Chondrilla cf. caribensis
TATTGAGTGTCGGGATCGTTCCATTTCATTGGTGTTCTGACACACAATTGTTGTGACAAGGAATATGGTTCGGGCAGTAAGGTGGATTCCTTCAAGCATGCACATATTGTACAATCTGAGCATCATGAAACCGCACACTGAATGAATTCTTTGACAGATTGATACGATAGGATTTGTAGAAGATAATTGTTCATTGTTTCGGATAAGAACAGACGCACACCTGGGTTGTTATGAGTACAATGCATTGCATGTGTAAACAAGATATTATTGCATATTGTATTCATTAATTGTGTACAAGATTGTGTATGCTAAATAACATAAGCACCCCGATATGACCCATATTTCAGAAACAGACAGACCACCGTATGTCATCATGTTATGTAGTACGTGTATGACAATTACACTACGGTAATCAATCAATCAATCAATCAATCATTATTAATGTGCCACGTGCATAGCATAACACTAGGACAGACAGTCCTATGAGGCACACATCATAATATATCAACAAAGAAAATCAGATCAACACATGTACATAACATTATAAGTCATTATTCAGGCTGGAATCAGTTAAAACGTGCAATCCACATCTTTGAGATGATCTTGAGAATTGGAAGATGCTTACATCCTTCGTCTAAAATGATAAATAACTTTTCATCATTGGTCAATAATTCAAAATTTGGATATACCCTTGTCAGTGACTTAAATAGGTCTGCCCGTTCGTCTTCCCATCTCTCGCACTCCAGCAGCCAATGTTGCACATCTTCCACCTTCCCTGTATCACATTCCCCACATGTTCTCTCCTCTCTCCCAAGCCCCCTCCATCTTCCACACTCAATCCTGAGTGGGGCTGTCCCACCTCTGATCATCATCATGAGTCTTCTCTTGCCCTTGTCACCAACATCTAAACACCGAGACTCACCACCTCTCTCCTTTAATAGCCTCAACAAGGCCAACTTGGGTTTTGTGGCTAGTTCATCATCCCATTCATCTTCTACCCTCCTTCTCGCACAAGCCTGCAACATTGTAGTAATTTCTCCATATGACAGTCCTTTTACCTCCTCAACACCAATTTCATTCCAACCAAAGCACCCCATGCATTTTTTCAGATTCTTCATCCATCCTCCACCACTATCAGCCGCTACCAATGCTACTGCCCTCAAAATCCTTCCTTCAAACATTGGATTTGTCATGACCTTCAACCAGAAAGCAACACATCTCATCCTCGCCAGCAAGACCACCGGAAAGGCATCAGCCTCTATCATCAGAGATACCTTTGGGTGGCGCACACCCACTCCAAAGAAGATTCTCAGGGCCCTTAGTTGTAGTTGGTACAACCCATCTAACTTCTGATGACAACCCCAGATCTCTGCCCCATACAACAACACAGATTCCACCAGTGACTGCATCAACTTCATAAACGACTTTCCGTTCACCTCCCCGACTGACTCCCGACACTTCCGCAGCCAAGCACCCAATGCCCGAGACCCCATTTCCACCCGATGCTTCACCATATTTGAGCAGTTCAAACTGTCATCCACCAAGCAGCCCAAGTACTTGTAAGTAGATACCCATGGAAGGACCTCGTCACCAATTCTAAATTGCTCAGCACACTTATTAATCCCGCTTTTTCTCATGTGCATTACTGCACTCTTCTCCACATTTATCTCCACAGACCATTTTTCACACCAACTTTGCAAGCATTGAAGACTCTTCCTCATATCATCTGCACTTTCAGCCAGCAGAGCTGTGTCATCAGCAAACAGTAAACCAGGTACCATAATTTCGCCACACACCACCCCACATTCTGTAATTTTGAAACTTGCATAGTATAGTAATTGAAGAGCAAATTCTCATTTCGTTTGATAAGGGCTATACTGCTTCCAGGTCAGAGATATGTGATTGTAATGATAGTCACTGCTGATAAAACAGAGAGTTTCTCAATAGCGGAAAGTGTACATATTGCATTTCAGCTGTCTTGACATGAGACCTACTGGATGGTCCATGTGACTGGTGTAAGAAGTACGAGTGGCACTATTTGAGGTTTGCTGGGAGTACAAAAGAGTACTTTCCCTGTGGAGGGAGATAGGGTAATTTTGCCATTGCCCAAGAACCAAGAGAGGGGAGGGGATGCTGACCCGAAGCTAGAATTGAGATATGCAGATAGAGAGGTTGATGTTGTGGAGGTTGAGAGGAGGAACAGCAGCATTCCAGATTGAGGTTGGCGTGAAGAGAGAAGAGTGTGCAAAGGGTGCCAGAGTGGAGAGGTTAATTGAGGACGTCTGCCACTGGCTGCTGTGGTGTCCAGCTGCCTGGGGCCACATCAGGCAGCTCCTAATTACAACACCAAGGCTACAAGACTTGCCCTTGGTATATCGCTTCCTGATACTCGAGTACGTACGTATATCTGCCATGTGCTCAGCAAAGCCGGGGTAAAACCAATACATACATACATATGTATATAATATTATTATTGTGTTTACATATCGTAGTTTTGAATATGCAAACAGTCGGACCTTTTTACAACAGCCTCTTCATATTTTTAAACTGAGGATAATGACAGATAGAGAGTGTGCGAAGAGTGCCTCAGTGGAGAGGTTAATTGAGGACGTCTGCCACTGGCTGCTGTGGTGTCTTGCCTGGGACCACATCAGGCAGCCCCTAATTACAGCACCAAGGCTACAAGACTTACCCTTGGTATATCGCTTCCTGATACTCGAGTACGTACGTATATCTGCCATGTGCTCAGCAAAGGCGGGGTAAAACTAATACATACATACATACATATATATGTATATATTATTGTGTTTACATATCATAGTTTTGAATATGCAAACAGTCGGACCTTTTTACAACAGCCTCTTCATATTTTTAAACTGAGGATAATGACAAATAGAGTGTGCAAAGGGTGCCAGAGTGGAGAGGTTAATTGAGTACATCTGCCACTGGCTGCTGTGGTGTCCTGCCTGGGGCCACATCAGGCAGCTCCTAATTACAACACCAAGGCTACAAGACTTGCCCTTGGTATATCGCTTCCTGATACTCGAGTACGTACGTATATCTGCCATGTGCTCAGCAAAGCCGGGGTAAAACCAATACATACATACATATATATGTATATATTATTGTGTTTACATATCGTAGTTTTGAATATGCAAACAGTCAGACCTTTTTACAACAGCCTCTTCATATTTTTAAACTGAGGATAATGACAAATAAAGTATGAGAAACAACGACTAACATTAATAAAGAGGTTTGATCATGATTCTCATTGCAGATATAATTATAGTTCATATTCTATCAATACGTAACAGTTTGAGATAACAACTGAAGTAATTCTCCATGGACTTGTGATCGAAATCTTTATCGTAAATAACCACTACAAAATGAAATGCAAAGAGGTAAGTAAGTATGCATGCACATTCATACATGTAGTGAAATGGGCACTAACACCCACAATCTATTATATATGTTGCGAATTTACATGCATGCACGTACACACACTCTACACACACAGGCATGCATGCACAAACATTCATACATACCACATGTATACATAATTACACTTGCACACAAATGTGCACATACGTACATACATGCATATGCACTCATACAGTACATATAGTACAGAACAATCATACAAAATGAATGTTCTACAGCTGTACCCATTTAACGAAAACACACTTAGAACAGATATGGGCACGGATGGGTATGGGCGTAACTGTTCTCGTATTTACCCTATACTCTAATCAACACCTCAAAGTGTTATTTCAAAACGAAGTGATATTTAGTAACTGTCTAAATTGATCTTTTTATGTCCTTCTCTCATCATGAGTGTTCGTCCGGCAATCAGAGATTCCAAAGAGCAATCAAATAAGATACATCATAATCACTATCAAAATATGTATACTTTACCAGCTGCTGTTCTTCATAGCTGTACGACGAAAAAGAGAATTTGCTGCTTTGCATAACATGAAAAAAACATTTTCTAATGAACTGTAATACAATTAGCTGGAGAAACGTTTCAATTTCAACACTAAAATTTATGCTATCATTCTTATCACTATGGCCGTTCCCGTTTAGTGGGTATGGGTACGAAACGGGTACATTCGTTTGACACCTGTAGAACCATCAGTTTTGTACGATTAGTACCACACGTGCATACAAAAATGCAATTATGTAAATGTACACATGTATGCAAATGTGCACATACATATGTACATACCTATGTATGTCCATGCATACACACTCACATATATATTACATGTTATGAATGCACCCAGGGCTTATGATAAGACTCCAATATTGGTCTGACACAGTGCAAGGCTATACGTAAGTCAGATTGGACAGACATCCATCAGAATATGCAGACAATTTGAAATGTAACTACATACATATTGTATACTCATAAAATTCATGGATCAGTATGGTTCATGAAGTCCATGGAACTTAATCTCCCTCAATTTCGTTTGGAGTTGACTCATGGACACCCTGTAACTTTCGTCTATGACATCATGTCAAAATGGCAACTTTCAAGCAATTGCAACTGAATGACTTGTGCTAGGTATAACACCCCAAGTTGAAGGACTATGGGGCACTATGTCTTAGCATGGCTCTGAATAAGCAAATACTTTTTTTTGCTTCTTAAGTATTAAATTCAATCCTGCTTGAAGTATTGCTGCCACATAAATATATATCTTGCTTTAATGTTCCAAATAATCCATTTCTCCACTGTATAATTCAGTTTATCCGATCAAGAGCTCCATTTGAAACAATTATATCAGTTACACATTTTCCTCTGGACATATTATCCAACCATGTTCAAATTTGATTGGTTGTACAATCATTCAAAAAAGTACAATGTCTGGGTGCTATTAGAACCCCTGTGCAAATGTACACACACACTACACACGCACGTGTGCGTGCACACGCACTACACACACACACACACTCACACACGCATGCACGCACACACACACACACACACACACACACACACACACACACACACGCATGCACGCGCACACACACACATAAACACACACACACACGCACACACACACACACGCACACACACACACACACACACACACACGCATGCATGCACACACACACACAGAGGCACAGACACACAAACACACACACACACATTAGCAACACACATCATACATGTTATGAGTGTACACAGAAAAAAATCACATAAGTAAAATTTTGAAAGAAAAACCTATACCTACAGAAAGACCTTAGTGACAATCATCTCAAGGTTTAGGTTACAGTCACCCAACCACATACAAGCTGGAGTGTATCAAGATGACCTCTTATATGTATGTCCTTGTATTTAGATCATCATGAGCTCCTTAGTTGACACAATCACAAAGTATGCAATAAAGCAACTTTGCAATGATGAACTGTTCTCAACCTATAGACAACACCCACCTCTCTGCTAGCAGCCCATTATCCTGACACATTCACCAAAGTCACACAATTTGGGTGGGGTTGTAAGGTTTACACAGAGGAACTAATCGTGTGAAGCTTAATAATCACTATCCTTGACTTCTGATTAACCCTTTGAACACAGATCTATGCTCATGAAACTCACTTCCATCATATATTACCCCAAATTATTTAGCTGTAAAATACATTCACCAGGATATACAGTTACTAGAAGTACAGTAGGAAGTCAGTTATCTGAACACGCCAGTTAACTGAACACACAATTTAGCACTATCTGACATTTTAATTTTACCATGTGTCATACAAAAATGGCTTCCACCTCTGGAGTAAATGTGAAAAGAAAATGAATTGTCTTAAGCATAGAAAACAAGCTTCAAATCTGCAAGTTGGCCAAAGAAGGGATGTCATAGGCTAGTCTAGCTGTTGATTTTGGTGTTGGGAAGTCTACTGTGCATAACATTGTCAAGAGCCAAGCCAAATTGGACAGTTTCAAGAAAGAAGTTGAAGTTCTCTGTTGTTAAGCAGCAATGCATATTTTAGTTAAAGTATTCCAAATTGTCATTATCATTACTGATCAGTTATCTGAACATTTCAGTTATCCGAACACCCTCTGGTCCCAAGGTGTTTGGATAACTGACTTCCTACTGCAGTGTGTCCATACATTATACTAATTCAACTAATATGCCAGAATACATATGTGCATCCACCACCATAATTGTCAATAAACATCAAAAACAACAACACACACACACACACACACACACACACACACACACTCACGGTAGTTTCATAGTCATGAATACTCGGCAAGCAAAAAAAGCCACCAAGACAAATATGAAACCAAACGTGAACTGCATTATACGATTGAGCTTCGGTATTCCACTTCCATTCGATTTGTCAAGGATTATAAATCCTAGAGCACCAAACGTAAACAGAAAGGATGACGCCAGCCCTTCCATAATATACTGGCCATTGACACGGTATTGCATGAATGCAACCGGCCTCGAGTTTCCTCTCTCGTCGGTAGTTGACCCTATCGAAGGCGGCTCCACGATCACATCATAGATGATACCCCCAGTGACAAGAAAATAAGAAAATAGGATCACCGAGAAAACCACCATTGGTGAAGGCATCTTTATGAAGGAGGGTTTCTTTATTTTCAAATTTGGCGCTTCCAGGAGGGTGTACGGGATGCTATAAAGAAATTCCAACATTTTCTTTCAACTTCTCTTCAACCACCACAGCACGAGGAGTTTCCTGAAAGGCGTGGCCCAAGGGATGACGTCACATTGTAAAATGGAGTCTTTCGGTTGATACTGAACTGGAAGAAGTTAGTTTGCTTGTATAATGGATCCAAGATTGGCGGACTATTTTATCACAGTTGGTCTTGGAGATGACGTCCAATTCTTAGACGTGCCAAGAGAGGAATTAGACTGGGCGGTTACTAACGGCTCACCGATAACCGATATTGCTGTACTTTTTGGTCGGAACGAGAAAATCCCTGCAGGTTATCACTGTGTGGAGACTACTCCGACGGGAAAATCAGGCAACTTGAACCCCACCACTATTGGGAAAATCTATCTATGTTATACTTGTGGACATGAAAGGCCGCCAATCGTGGAAATTGGGTAAGTCGAGTTGAGTCGTACGTACGTAGACTACGTGCATTGAATCCGCATTCATTCGCTAGTTGCGTAGATTTACGAGTACATGATATCTCGCTACTGTGGATAAACAGGGTAACTTTGAATGGTCTCTTTAGATAATGTTAATCTTTAGCCATTGGGATACTTCTTCGAATGTTGAATACCTACGTACGTACGTACGTAGGTATCTTAGTATCTATGGAAATGACAACGGCATTAACTTTTATACTAATAGCTCAGGACTAGAGCGCTCAAGGGCATAGATTCCAAGTTACCCGGGTGCTCCAAGTGACCCTGGTGTTCCAAGTTACCGTATTGCTCCAAGTTAATCGGTTTTACCCTACTTCTTATACGATTAGAAACGACTTGAGCGTGAAATAATATACGTACGTACCGTTGTTCTCACTCCTCTCCTTTGGGAAGATGTTACTCCAGGGTTATAGAGTCTTATTTAACATGCACCATGTGTAGCATACTACTTCAGTTTATAATGTCATATCTATGAGTAGTTTATTAGGTATGGACTGTTAGTAAAAGAAAAAACCATATCTATAATATTGCTCTTATACGTAGACTATTATGCACACATGCATCGGTACATATGTTTGTCTTTCTATGGACTCTATAGTCTTCTTTTTCTGTGTCTGTGTGATAAAGTAACATGTGAAGTTTACAGAGTCTATTGTGTAGCTCGTATTGTATTCAAATCACATTAAATTTGTGGCTACAATAGTATATGATGTACATAGGTATGTGTAGCTATTAAACTCACCATCTTTAGTGCTAGTGACAGTATGATAAAAATTCCAACTTGTGAAATTCTTTGTATATTCTATCCCTTTCCCCTGTTGACATTATGGATAAGATCATGGTTGAAGGAATTCTTCAAGGATCTGTACTACTTAAGGAAACCATAGCATTTGCTTTAATTCACTTTTCTGTCTCTGTAGGGTTCTGTATCCTTACAAGAAGCAGTCTATTCCAAAGGGTCATGACATAGTACTGCGTTCGGTGGAAGGTAAACATGATGCTAATGTGAACTCTTCAAGGAAATCCACCTATCTGACATACAGAAGGGCACATTATTATGGTCACCAGAAGGCTATTACTCATTTGGCTGTCATCCATGAGGTGCGTGATGTGTTAGTGTGTGTGTGTGTGTGTGTGTGTGTGTGTGTGTGTGTGTGTGTGTGTGTGTGTGTGTATTAGTGTGTGTACGTGTTTGAGTGTGTGTGCCTGTATGTTGTTTGTTGGTCTTTCCCTAGAGGGTAGAAGCTTACATACCAAGTAGTCCTATTGATAATCTCACCACTCTGTCTACCAGCGAAAGTGTATTTCGTGATGCAATCTAAATCTCTACGTGTACCTTTAGTTACCTAGTTTTTGCACATAGTCAACCTTATGTACTCTAAGTTTACTGTGTACTTGGCTAGAACTTGTCTGACCCACATTTGAAGGTTTGGTTTGTTATGGTTAGCCCACAGATAATGCAAACCTGCCTAGATAGACCTGCCCTTCACGTTGTGGAGATTCTTATAGTATGTAATGTGTAGTATATGGACTAATGTAAATATCTCAGAGTCCAAAATGTTGTACTTGTGTAAATTAGAATGTAGCTGTACTTACTGTTGAATTTTACTTTTTGCGAGCATTCACAGGAGGCACCTCTCACTTGCATGATCATACACTGTGATGGGCAGTGTGTGCTTGTGATTTTGTGTATCTCCAGTATAGTACTACTGGTATGTACGTATTACGTACTATCCATGTACTAGTACTACAGATTTAACTGTCTAATCACACTCGGGATTATATTTTTAACTTGTATGAGAAGCTCTATGAATGTAGGAGTGTAACTTTCACAGGTGGTATTTACTCTGTCACTGTGGTGTTGTGGTTGTTGTTTGGTGGACAGGTCACACAGTGGACATACATAAATGCAGTCACATGAGGACCCACATTCGTATCTTTTGCATATTCCACTTGATTTTTTGATACCCCTGTGAAGCAACTGTAAACCTCCTTTGCCTGGTTGCATTATTCAGCTTACCATCATTTGTATGCGTTTTGCGTATCCTTGTGCTATCTGATGTACATATACGTATATATGTGTACATGCATATATTTTTGTGTTCGGTTCCATTTGTTGTGCATACTGTATAGACTTATGCAAGAGTGGCACTATCCTTCTCATTGAGGTGTTGATGCACAGCTAATTCATTTATGCATGAATTCATGATATTGTGTTGCTAACTGCAGTCAATGGGCTTCCTACTTGTTGTTGTTAATGTCTTGATTCCCCTCCTTACAGCAGCATAAGGAATACCCACTTAGGATGAGTGCTGCCCACCTGTATTGCATTAGCAACCATTTTCAGACCACTTTATCATGTAGTGTCTGTGTACATTCTGCAATATTTTAGCTGTGAACATACATTAGGAGGGCATTTTACTCAGGTATGTACATACCTATTGTTAAAAGGCTACCACACAATATATTAGATACCTAGCTTATTTTAATGGAAGTGACCAATCAATTTTCAGATCATTTTAGTTACATGTTCAAATGATCATTTTCCATGTAATCCTGGCACCAGGGTTGGTTATCACAATAGAACCTGTCTTGTGAGACTACACTGATGGAAAGAACCTCTTTATTTGGGAGGCCAAAACTTCATTTTTCACATCAACACACATAAGTACCAGTAGTCTGTCCTGCAAGTAGAGTCCACCTGTCTTCAGGGACCAAAGGGATAGTCCCTGGAGACACATTGTGCTGTATGTGAAATTTGATATGTTACACTTCAGCCCTATACATATGTAGGGTAATTGTATTGGAAACACACACACACACACACACACACACGCACACACAGACACACACACACACACACACACACACACACACACACACACACACACACAGGTCTCAAGTGTTATTCTGTTAGGTATACACACGTTTATCCTCAACATTTTGTTTACTATGCATGTATATTTTATGCAGTTGGTACGTATATATATTCTACACATGTTTTGTCTTGTATGGTGAAGCATTGTTTGTGTGGATGTGGACCACTCACTTAGTCAGCTGTCCAGTAAGCACTTCAATGCATAATGGGATGTGTCTATTCTGAATGAAAGCTCAATAGCTATGAACAATTGAAATCTGTGTATGGCACCTTTGAGTTGCCCGAGATACTGAAAGTCTTTTATTAGATCAAAAGAAGGAAATTGCCTTGTGTTTTTCCAAGACAGTATCAGTACTTTTAGTTTTTGTGGTACACTGTACATAAACATACACTGTTTCCTTATATGAGCTCAACAGTTCCAATATACGTACTATGTAGTATGCATTTGAAATGCAAGTATGTACCACCTGCCTAAGTACTGGTGTACGTGCAATACTGGCATACACACCTACATGATTATTTGTGTATTGCAACACTGGTATATGTAAATATTATGTGCATATGTATGTACGTACGTGCTTGTATCCTGGTTGAGGGGTAGATCAGAGGAAAAACTGTTGTACACAATCCATGTAGCACAGTTCACCAGACAGGTTTCATTGTTAGGATTAATTGTGTGAGAACAAGGCAGGAAATTAGTAAACACATTTCTATTGCATATAATATGTTGTATTGGACTATGCGCATATTTGCAGTATAAATTGTATAACATTCACCACACCAGGATATACGTAACTATTACTTATACCATTCTTATGTTTGACTCATGTAGGTGATTATGATAATAAACTCAGTCTTCTATAATATATGTTTATACTGCTTACTGTATGTATGTATGTATGCGTATGTACTACTCTGTACTAGCGTTGGGCAAGTATTTGATAATCGCAATAGTTGTAATACGTATTTTACCAGGACAGTTACCATAGCAGCATGAAATTTGATATCACAATAATTGTCTGAAATTATTGGCGTATAATTGTGCCTATCCAAGGTCCAATATTATGTATATATGTGTAATTTTTGGTTTCAATGTCCTCAGGATGAGCCAATTCCTCCTGGATTTCAATGCCTAAAGTTGAATCTCAACAAAGGAATGGTATGTTGAAAATTCCACTACAGTAAGATTGCATATTCCATATCACCTTGTGAGTAAACTGGTACTTCAATATGCCACCCTGCAAGTTACTGGTACTTCAATATGCCACCCTGCAAGTTACTGGTACTTCAATATGCCACCCTGCAAGTTACTGGTACTTCAATATGCCACCCTGCGAGTTACTGGTACTAATATGCCATCTGACATGCATATAATATTATCAATTTCCTGTGTATGGTCTGGTTTTCCTCCTTACATACGTACATGTTTGTGCCACACACAGAGGATTTTGTGCTGTTAAACAATGCTCTGTTATCAATGTGATGCTTCATTGAGACTGGTCACCTATCACTCCTTCCCATAGTAGAACTGGTGAATTGTCAGGGCTTCACTTAGGGAGGGGAATGGTGGTGGTAAACTCCCCTGAGGCTTTTCTAAAAGTGCTGATTTTGCAAAAACTGAATGTACTGAATTGCATAGCTGTGATATGTGATCACCTATCTGTTACATCATCTTGTAGAACTGAAGTCTTCCTGCCTTTCTTGACCTTTGTCAGTTGAAGCCCTTGTGTGTTAGCAATATTACTGGTATTCTCTCCCTTCTCTCACTCCCTGGAATCCCTTCTCTAATTGCATAAATGTATCCACCACTGGCTGTGTAGCTTAGTAAATACCTACTATAATGTACTGTATGTACGTGTGTATGTAGGTACCGTGATGTCACGTTGTACATGTGTGACTGAGACCAAATGATTGCTTCTTGCAGGGTGGCCGAATCTTCTTGTGCTACAAATCAGCTGTTGTACATCCACCAGGGACCTGCTTCAAGCCAAGTATGTACTGTATATCTTTTCTCTACAGTTGTATGCTCATTTCACTTGCTGGTATCATTTGCTCACATACGTATATGCAAATGTGCATACTTTTGCATACTCTAATATGCAATATATACATTCATACATATGTACAGTATTGAATGTACAGTGGAACCTGTTATAAAGACCACCTGTCCTAAGTAACCATTATCGGAATTACTACAGTAAAGCGCCCTGTAAAGAGGCCACCTGTCTTTAGTGGCTGCCTATTCATGATCCCTTGTATGCTTGGGTAGTCTTTAAATACAGGTCTCACTGCATCTATGTACATGTATACAGTACATATGTATTTTACAAGCATTTAAAATCATTCTAATATAAAATAAGGATGTAGGAACGACACATTCCTGAAGGCTAATGATTATGTTGGGTTAACCGGAGGCAGCATGCTGTCTCACTGGTGCACCACTGCAATGGGTACAGCAACACAGCATAACCATCCCAGCATCAGCAGTGCAGCTTGATGTATCCAAGGATTTTCACTACTACATCCTGCTGATATCAGGATGGTTATTGCCGATTAAGTTCACATATGTGAGATTTGAGACAATTTTAATGTATGTGAGGTATAGGGCTGCCATGTTTTCGGCATCATCCCTATATTATGATTAGAGTGCTAGTACATTTGATAATTCTCTTGATGTACATGTTTTGTGTGTCAGTACAGCCCGTGTATTCTAGTATGGATTTTATGTTGTAGTTGTATATGCTATGTGTGTGCATATCATGTTCACTCACACCAATTCCATCCCACCCTCAAATGAAACCCTGTAGTGTACATTCATTATTGAGGATCCGTAGGTGTATTCGATGAATTGAACAGATAACCTTTAATCCTACATTGTAGGTAATACAACATTTGCTTGTTGGGGGTGTGTTCATAGTAGTTGAATACACAATGTGATTACACTTACAGTCAGCATTGCATATGTAATGCATGTGTGCATGTTCGGAAATTGTGATACACCCACACACACATGCACATTCCTTGCTCAATTGCATAGTTCTGTCATACATGCTTACACCTTCCCAACTAGTGTCATGTTTTTAGTACCAAACTGTACTGCACTGTTACCTGTTTCTTACAAGGGATTATACATAATTACACATATGTACATACGTACGTAGTACAGTGTACTAATACATAAATGTGGTATAATTGTACGAGTATTCAAAGTGCATGCTTTGTGAGCCTGTTAATTGTAAATACATTGCAAGGAAAAAGGGTATCATTGAGAAATCATACTGCACTGCTACCATTGGCACGATGTCCAATAGCTGATATCGTATGTACGTACATATGGTGCAGGTGATGTCATTCACCATTTGCTCAATCGAGGTTGTATTGTATTTACAACTACAAATTCTTTTTTTTAGATTTGTTTGTATTATGAGGTGTTGTTATCACAATTGGAATTAAATGTACATCCGTCTAGATAGATAGGTATAATTTGTGGGTAATGTACAGTATTACATAGTAAAGTTTAGTCTAAAATCATGAATTGCATGTCAAGTTGAATGACACTCATTACATGGACAATGAGGTCATCACCCTTATTGATGTTCAGTCATGTACAACATTATTAGTGTGGTGATCACCTGCAAATACACACACACGCACACACACACACACACACACACACACACACACACACACATACTGAACATATGCGCATACATACATAATGACGTATGTGTACATGTGTATGTGTTTTGTACAGTGTACCATAGTACAGATGTGTAGGTAATGTAATCACTGAATTATTGCTGGCTTTATTGACTCAGTGATTGTTATCATAACAACAGTTGATAACATACCACAACACTTGATTTGTTGTAGGTGTTTATGCAGCACCATACACTGTGCTACTAAGCAAACAGACACATGCACACAACCTTCCTACCTACCTACCTGTGTATCCACAGAATACAGTTAAGCAGGTGTAGCAAGGGACAGGTAGAAGGAGACACTTGATGTGGGTCTAGTTACATGTACATGCATAGCTACATAGTGTTGGGCAATATTGTAAATCTCACACATGAAGGCTGTCTGTTGTGAAAGTTGCCATTATTGCAATTACTGACTGATGGACTGTGAGGAGGTCAGCTCTATCTACAAGTAGGGGATGTCATCGAATGGGGATTTCAGACTACGAAGTTCCCCAGCAACAAGGGATGTTATGTTCATGAAATTATGACTGTGAAATTTCAAATCATGCATAGCACTGCAATATGTTAATGACAAAATGGCTAAATTAAAACTGTGAAATGATTGTTTTTGAATGAAATAACAAAATTTCCAGCTCTACAGTAGTGTGTTGGAATGATGTTTGGTACATATGTTTGCATGGATAGGTGTATGTTTACAATGGAATCTGACTTGTATGAGTACGTATATGCATACATATGTGACGTATGCTATCCCCTACTTTGTAGAAATCCTATCACGTTATCCGAACTTCGATTATGAGGACTTCCCTCTCACCACGGAGCACCTGCCAATGTTCTGTATGCCTGTGGGTGTCAGCGTCGAGCTGTGGAACGAGCACACTTCCTTCCCACTGCCTACCTTCTCCACATTTGTGCTCACCAGCACAGAGGCTATCAAGATGTATGGTGCTACAGTGTCCTTTTATGAAGAGCTAAAGCATCATAAAAACATGTCTGTAATCCAGAAGCATGTTGGAGTGGATGATAAGGTTGGCTGTTTTGTGCCTGCTAATACAGTGCATGTATGTATTTATCCATTACATACATATATATTATGCTGGAGTATGTACAGCAAAACTGTGAGAATCTGATACTCTTCAGAAAAACATGTATAAGTCAGATTACATTTGTCACATTATGAGAGGTTCATAATACAGTATGTACGTACTTTCTACTGATGGGTGTGTCTCAGAATTTGGTCAAATTATCAAGAATCTCGGATTATGGGGCCCCACTATACATATGTACATTTCTTGGCAGGGGGAGTTTCCAAGTGACCCCATATGGTATATATTCCATCTCAGGGAATGAGGTATGCACATATATCACTGGGGCAGATATATTATACACGTGTACATACGTACCTCCATGTTATTGTTGTACTGCAAGAGTATGTGTGTACATTCAGTACATTCAGTGATGTGTATGCATCTCCTATTTTACAGTGAATAGTGAGATCAGAACTTTAATGGGAATATATCTACAATGCTCGATGTCATTTGATTTACTTCTTGACTGTATACAGTGGTTAATCTACCAACACTTTGTCTGCCAAATTTTCCATACAGAAATAGTATGTTTGTACATGTACTGTACAAGTAAAATGAATACCCAACTAAAAATGCACAAAACTTGTTAATCCACTATAGTTTTTGAAATGGATGGCAGTGGATTAACTAATTTTATTCTATTATGTCTGGTCCAGTTTATCAAGTGTGTAGTGTTATACACTTTTCTTCTCTCCCTCCAGCAGAAACTGTATGTGAACAAGTCAATCTGCATCTTGTCAAGGTGGCCATTCTTCACCGAATTCAAAGCTTTCTTGTCAACTATTTACAGAGTATCCCTTTCTCAAGGATCTATCCTACCAATAGAAAGGTTCTTGAGTGCATATTTCACATGACCAATATGTGCCTGTGTAATTGTTGTGGCAAGTGTTAAGTGGTCGCTTCTTTTGTAGGTACATCCAGAATCTGATGGATGACTGCCCCTTCCCATCAATTGAGAGGCCCAGAGTGATGATTGATGTATGTACATATGTACATATGTTTGTATGTATGTATGTTATGTGCATATGTATGTATGAACGTATGCATATGCATGAACACACATATGATATCATAGATGAAATCCAAACTTTTCGACACATTCATCCAAAAATGCATACAGCTACTCTTCAGAAGATTAGGACAGAATAAACCCTCACTCAATTTACATAACAGTCCCGTCTGTATTTCCTTATACTGTACAATAGTCTGTAGACTCAGTTTTTGCATCAAAGCATTACACCATGTCTACAGGTGAATAGAGTATCCTTTGTGATAGGCTACGGTGTACTATCAGCATACATGCATATGTACATGTATAGTGTATGTGTGTGTGGTTCAATCTGCAACCCACACTGGCAAGACCTACGTACATGTAGGATGTAGGCACTATTGCTGATACAACACACTGTACATCCATACATACTTTGTCCATAATAATATTATGCATGTATGTGCATATTCTGTATACCGTGCTAATGTGTCTGCTGAATCTGTTTTCAAAGATTCTCACTCTGTTATCCATTGCACAGTGTGTGATAACTGGCTGTTTTTCCTCTAATTCGTACCTGCAGTTTGGTATTGAAAGGTTTTACTTCAGCATGCCCCATCAGACACCGATGCCTTTTGTGTGAGTTTTAGCTTTCCTGATAAATTCCAACAGTTCAATTCATAATGGTCTTTACTGTGTACTGTATGTGCATACTTATCGTCATTGTGTATGTATGTACACCTGGTTTGTCCAAAATTAATTCATCTGAAATCCTCACTACATACCTCCACTGAGTTATGGTCAATGTGCATGCAACACTGGTATACACCACGAAGTGTGGACATTGTGGACAACTTCCAATCCCCTCACCACATTTGTATTCTGTTCACTGTAGTGGTCTCGTTCATTGGTCCCTGTTGGCTAGCTTGGATGTGGAAAATCTCATCCTTGTCCTGACCCTGGTTCTCCTGGAACAGAAGGTTGTGTTCCACTCAGGTAGACCAGCTCTGCTGACAGCAGTAGGAGAGGCCATCAAGAGCGTCCTGTTCCCTCTAAAGTGGCAGTGTACAGACATACCCATGTGTCCGTTATCACTGGCTACCTACATTCAAGCTCCTGTGCCATTTATTATTGGAATCGATAGCAGATACATGATGATGGCAGAAGAGTTCCCTGATGATGTAGCATTTGTTGATTTGGATGCGAATGCTATGAAATGGTAGGTGTGTGTTGTGCGTATGTGTGTACGCGCACATGCGTCTGTGTGTGTGTGTGTGTGTGTGTGTGTGTGTGTGTGTGTGTGTGTGTGTGTGTGTGTACGTGTGTGTACATGTGTTTTTACTGTTTCAAGTAGCTCTTGCTGTACATGCGTATACTCACAAGTACAGTCCTGGGTATATGCTCGTACATACGTGCCTACCAGACTGGTTCTATTTACATACATGCATAGACATCGTATGTGTCTGTATGTACGTATATGTGCACATCCATTGTGTCTAAGTGACTTGTGTGTTTACACAAATTATGAGGTAGTCATCTGTATGCGAATATGAATCTTGTTTCACCTAATTGGGTAGTCCACCTAGTAAGCATCATTGTATTGTATTGTATTGTATTGTATTTTGTTGCTACATACATATATACATATGTGGCTATTCTGTCAATTTAAATATATGTACTACACCTTTCTATAGCCCTGAGGACATTATGAAAGTGCTAGATAATTGCAAAGTTCCTAAAAAGTGTTCTAAACCTTTGAAGAAAACACTCAACGCACTCGGAGACATGGTGTCCAGTATGTTGATCACATTCACATACGTGTATACTGCCCATACTCACCTGTATAATGTCCATATGCACCTGTATACTGCCCATACTCACCTGTATACTACGCATACTCACCTGTATGCTACGCATACTCACCTGTATACTGCCCATACCAACCTGTATACTGCCCCTACTCACCTGTATACTGCCCCTACTCACCTGTATACTGCCTATACTCACCTGTGTACTGATCAACCTGTGTTGCCCATACTCACCTGCATATTATTCATTCTTAGTTGTATCAATACTATGTATTAGCTTTTTCTTACATGTTCTTGTATTGTTGTTTATTCAGGACGTTTTGTTGATATTGTTTATCTTGCTAAACTATGTGATTGTGTTTCTTTGTAGAGCTCGATCTTGGGAGTGATTTGGCTGTAGACTTAGCACCTCCTGGTTACCGTGGTGATTCTTACAAAGCTGATATTGTGAGTCACATACTGTGCATGTATCTTGTTCAGACTGTGTGTACGTAATTCTGTACAGACATATTACCGGATTCTGAATTGTTACTTAGAAACAAGTGGATACTGCCATCAGAGAAGCATTCCTTCGTTTCACATGCATTTTAATGCAAGACTACAAAACCTATTTGAAGCCCATTGATGCACCAACTGGTGACTTTGCCAAGGCTGTTAACAAGTTGTTTAATTCTGATGGTACGTAATTACTAGATACAAGATGTTTGTATTGCAAAATCATTACCTAGTAGTTACTGAACATGCATGCCCTCTGTTTTGTCGTTTAGAATTCATCAAAAACCAACCTGTGGTCGATAAGGGTTTCTTCAATGTGTTTGTGGACACTCAGGTTGGTGTTTGGGTTCAGTTGTATTTTGATACATATTCATACATATGCATGTGTATCTGTGTGCGTATGTGTGTGTGTATGTGCATGTGTGCAGATACTTTTTAACAGTATCTTAAAGTTCATAGGTTAAATACAAATACACACTTCGAGCATACTGTATAATATGTATATACACTCATACGTACATGTGTGTCACATACATACTGTTATTATGCTCATATTGTTTCTTCTCTGTTCCTGTTTTTCAGCTATTCTGCTCATTCATTGAGTACAGATCCTTCTACTCATCAGAAGACCAATCATATGCTTTTTTTGATGAATGTGTTCAGAAGGTTGGATTCTGTGTAGTTCCTTACATGCTGTATACGTACATGCCTACATATGGTAGACATCATGGAAAACTTAACTCAATATCGTAAAATAATTACAGTGCAATGAATTTTCATTACATTGTAATGCCATCACAAAAGGAATACAATAGGGATGGAAAAACTATGATTGTTTTACCTTTCCACTGCAATTTAATTACAACTAAACTACAATGTAAATACTTCGGAATAGAAAACTACTATTCTATTGCAATAGAATTACGATGTAACTACAGGCAAATTACAGTACATATCTAGGTACGATTCACATTGTGATTATGCGTAATCTCCGTTGAACAATTATATCACCAAAGGAGGTAGTCAAGTTGGAACAGTACCAATGGTGCATGCATTAAAAGGAGTCACAGACTAATCATCCACATCAAGCGGCTTTCCACCACAGTGACTTAAGGATTCTGTTGCTACTCACTACTGTAGTTAGATCTGCTGCCGTGAATGTATGTGATTACACTTTGGTCCGAGAATATGAAAATTGGCTTCTTATCCAGTTTATAACAATGCTGACAGCCAATCCATTACTTTGCGATACCTCTACTACTACATTGCAATGCAATAACAATTACATTAGTTACATTATGTCAAGTTTTCCATGATGCATACATGTACTTTACAGTATTATACATACGCATATATATACGTGTGTACCAGCATACATACATGCCTACGTATGTGTGGCATACACATACTGAGCGAATATGCAAACATGTACTTAGATCTAACTGAACATACACAACTGTTATTTTAAGTACACCAAACACCTAATTATAGCAGTTGTACATCAACTATGCATAGGGTGTTATTGTCTATTATTCAGTAATCGTGCCAATCACGGTATTTACAACAAACAATTACAGCATTGTGTGTCAGACTTGGGATATCACGCAACACTTATGCACACATGCACACACGCACACGTACACACACACACACACACACACACACACACACACACACATACACACACATATCGAATGTGTGTGCACATACACTGTGTATACGTATGTATGTATGTACTGTATTATGCGTATTTTCTCAGGTGAAGAATAATAGTGATGCCCAGCTCTTATCAGCTTCAATAGATGATGATAATTGGTATGTTGATACTTGGAAATGCAGTGTGTGAGGTTTTCAGTTCTTAATTTGGTAGTGTACTTCTTTGTACATACGTACGTATGTAGGCACATTTACATTAAGACATACGTATACATACATTAATTATGTACATTACATTAGACCAATGGGTGGTCTGCAGCTGGTTTCACTATACCACAATTGTGAAACTTGTACTGTCCGAGGTCTACCTTCGGTATCCAGTTGTCTTATATGTACATTTCCTGTAATGCTCGTTCCCCACAGGCGCAAGTCCCGCACAGTGGTGGCACCTCCTCCAGACAGCTCTGGGCTTGAACCAGGAGTGAAGTATACCTACGAAGTGTTTCCAGCTTTGGACATGTCACTCTTCCGATCCCTGAAGAAGAGGCACCAATCATCAAGTGAAGGTCCAGCTATGGCTGTCCATCAAAGAACACGTGCTGAAAAACAAAAGACATTTGATGTTCTTTCCAAAGCTTCTGAGTCAGCTGAGCAATGGTCAACGTGAGTGTATATTCCATTGAAGCACTGTACTGTAAATGTATGTACAGGTATTTGCAAACATACAATGTACACACGTAGATACATACATACATACACACCCAGTAGGAAGTTACTTATCCAAACACATGGGGACCAGAGGGTGTTTAGCTAAATGAATTATCGGGAAAAATTATTCCTGATTCTGGTATATGCATGCATAGCAGTTACAATGATTGTAATTACGGTACATGTATCATAGACAAGAAAGCCAACAAGGCTACAGCCTATTAAAGTAGCGATCCAGTTTATTTTGTTTCAAGCTTCCATACTGCCATATAAGCCACCTCCATACTGTTTTCACAAGAGATCCATTTGACTGTTGTCATTCCTGCACCACACTGCAATGTGGGGAAGGGGTCCCAGTACACCTACGTATATACATGTACTGTACACCTGTGTATGCTATCCCAATCCATGTGCACCAGTCAATACATGGGACCAACCCCAAGACACCAAGTACACAACAATACTGAGTACACAACAATACTGAGTACACAACAATACAGAGTACACAACGATACTGAGTACACAACTATACAGAGTACACAACAATACTGAGTACACAACTATACAGAGTACACTGCAATACTGAGTACACAACAATACAGAGTACACAACTATACTGAGTAACATTAGTACTGAGCAGGCCTGTGCGATAATCGTGATAATGATAATGAGTTGCGTATTATCATAATAACATTTCCTCCCTTTTTTACTTACCGAAAATGTATGAATTATCATGATAATTGCGATAATGATGCTGATTATCGTGATATATGTGTTACCATTATTGCACAGGCCTACTACTGAGTAGGCAGTGACAGATAATGATCCCTTCCTTGATACCAACAGGTGTTTGCTGTCTCAAGTTTATATGGTTTGGTTTCTCCACCTGCCAACTCTGCTACACAGACATTGGAACAAGAGAGCTGTTCTAGAATCCGCTTATAAGGTGTGCATGGTTGTAATGTCCAAGCAATTTCATCAAATGTCTCACAATAGTCTTAATTCCTATGATCCTATGGTCAATGCACAGCCTACTGTGTACAGATGTAGTACATATACGTAATACGTATGTCTTGTGTGTGACGGTTTGTTCTGTCTTCATGTATTCTCCATTCTTTCAGCTGCTACACAAGTTGAAGGAAATCTGTCCAGACCTACCAAGCATAGATCAGGTCTGCTACAGGATCCTGATGGATCAGTACACCAAGAACGCAAAGCCTGCCATGGCTGTCAAGGTACATTGTTCAGTTGGAATCAAGGGCTCTGAGGCCAGCACTTACTGTCCTAATTCAGTGGAACCTCTCTATTAAGGACACTTTGGGACCTTAAGTTTAGTCCTTATTACAGAGGTTTCCTCAATTCAGAGGTCATTTAATACACTTCAGTACTACACTGGGACACAGAATGGTGTCCTTATTATAGAGGTTTCCACATTTCAGAGGTTTGTAATAAAGAAGTCCCACTGTATTGATGTACTGACTAGTATCACTTACTTCCTCTACTAGCACCGAATACCTCTGCCACTAGCAGCATATACGTACCCCCATACGGCATACATCCACCACTAACACTACTTGCTTTCCCCACTAGTACCACAATATTTACCTCCACCACTAGCAAATGTGTCATTGGTCATATCCACACTCCACGTACCAGTCAGTGTATTCAATGTAGTTACCTAATGCTGTTCACTGTCCTATTATACCTGCACAGTTACCTAGTTCACTGTCCTACTGTACCTAGTTACCTAGTTCACTGTCCTACTGTACCTAGTTACCTAGTTCACTGTCCTACTGTACCTAGTTACCTAGTTCACTGTCCTACTGTACCTAGTTACCTAGTTCACTGTCCTACTGTACCTAGTTACCTAGTTCACTGTCCTACTGTACCTAGTTACCTAGTTCACTGTGCTACTGTACCTAGTTACCTAGTTCACTGTCCTACTGTACCTAGTTACCTAGTTCACTGTCCTACTGTACCTAGTTACCTAGTTCACTGTCCTACTGTACCTAGTTACCTAGTTCACTGTCCTACTGTACCTAGTTACCTAGTTCACTGTCCTACTGTACCTAGTTACCTAGTTCACTGTGCTACTGTACCTAGTTACCTAGTTCACTGTCCTACTGTACCTAGTTACCTAGTTCACTGTCCTACTGTACCTAGCTACCTAGTTCACTGTCCTACTGTACCTAGCTACCTAGTTCACTGTCCTACTGTACCTAGTTACCTAGTTCACTGTCCTACTGTACCTAGCTACCTAGTTCACTGTCCTACTGTACCTAGCTACCTAGTTCACTGTGCTACTGTACCTAGTTACCTAGTTCACTGTCCTACTGTACCTAGCTACCTAGTTCACTGTCCTACTGTACCTAGCTACCTAGTTCACTGTCCTACTGTACCTAGCTACCTAGTTCACTGTCCTACTGTACCTAGTTACCTAGTTCACTGTCCTACTGTACCTAGCTACCTAGTTCACTGTCCTACTGTACCTAGTTACCTAGTTCACTGTCCTACTGTACCTAGCTACCTAGTTCACTGTCCTACTGTACCTAGTTACCTAGTTCACTGTCCTACTGTACCTAGTTACCTAGTTCACTGTCCTACTGTACCTAGCTACCTAGTTCACTGTCCTACTGTACCTAGTTACCTAGTTCACTGTCCTACTGTACCTAGTTACCTAGTTCACTGTCCTACTGTACCTAGTTACCTAGTTCATTGTCCTACTGTACCTGTAGTTATGTAGTGCTGTTCACTCTTCAGGTGATGACTGAACTTCAGAAACATGGGACACAAGCCAACGCAATAACATATGGTTTCTATAACCAGGTACGAGTATTGTTTGATGTTAACTATTATTATTCATATTTGATGCTTTCACTATGTATACTATTATACGTGTTAATCGCAATGGTTCTAATTGTATTCAAAGCTCAGTCCTCAGTCCACCAGGTTGCCAACGCTCACATCCAAGCTCTTACGTATATGCATGTGTACATATCTAGTATTTGTCCTGATGTTACAATGACCCTGTACTGTGTGCATACTAGGTGTAGTCCATTTACATGTCAGTGTGTGTTTGTAAGAGTGTAGTGTATTCAGTCTGTAATGTGCTGCTTATTTATGGCACAGGTCTGCCTAATATGTAATGGATATACCAGTACTATATGCGTATGATACTTGTATGCATGTTATTTATATATTTAGTACTGTGTAATATCCTGGATACCATAGTGTATGATATGTACGTATATGTACAGTACATGTGCATATGAACCTCTTATCTTACTGTATCGTGTCATTCTCCATAGGCCATGCTGGAGGCACACTGGCCGATGAGCAAGAAATACTGGAAACTATACAAGTACGTCTTTGGTGCTTGCTGGTTCCTCCGGGAGTTGCTGAGAAAGAGGAAGCTAATGACCTTCAGGACGGAGTCTGCAGGGCATGTGAAGGTACCTGTCTTAGTTGTCAGTAGTGGCAACCCTACCTCACGAAAGAGAACCGAGACGCTATCAGCAGGAATCGGGATCCCTCTGGTGACAAGGTTGACCTCCTTTCCCATGTACGATCCGTCCTTGAACTCACAGGAGAAACCAACATCAAAGAGTCCACCAAAGACAAGAAAAAGGATATCTTTGATGATGGCTGTCACTCCTCGGTCCGATCGAGCCCGCCGTACGTCAGTCATCCACAAGACAACCCCGACTAAGATCAAACCCAAACCTTGGGAGATAGGCCACTCCTGCAAATACCTCTTGGAGATGACCAGCTGCAGCATGTGCCCTGCTTGTCAGTGTTATGTGTACGACGAGGACATAATGGCCAGTTGGTCTCCTTGTGAATCTGAGTTCAATGCAGTGTAAGTGATAGTACGTTACACCCGGTATTGTGTATGCATGCGTGCATATGTCCAATCAGTGGACCCTCACTTGTCCAGCCCCAATGGGACCATCACATTGCTAGATAATTGAAACTAAATTGCACTAATAGGATAACATATGTATTAACTGTAAATTTCTATCAAGAAATGTAGAGTGTAGAATGTGTATGTACATACGTATACGTGAATCCTCTGAATGACAATAATCCTCAGAAGATTTGTCCAAACCATTGTGTGTAGTGGTTGTGGTTCATGTTTGTCACTTTTGCTCTTTTTACAGTTGTCCTTACTGCCAGAACAAATTCGTCCCAAAATTGACTGTAAGAATAAAGAAGGTATGTGTGTATGTTTTCTTATGCTATGTGCGCATGCTTCTCTCGTTTTATTTGCTGCTGTTAGTTTTTGTTCATGAGAATACAATAGCCTCATCCTGTGTCATATTGCTGTCTAACACAGTTCACAGCTCATACCATTCAGCACATCCTGTACTTGGATGTATTGGCATATTTACCTTGTCTATGTATAGTCAAACTTGCTGAGTAAGTACCTTGAAGGAAATGTCAAATCCAGACTTCCATCAGATACTTACTATCAATACTATTAACATACATAGTACATACAAGGTAGGGATTAAGTGAAGCACAGGTACTAACCAGGGTGCTTGCTGGGCAAGTTATACTATACATATATAAATGTGTATGTCATGCACTTTGTCATAGTATGTTGCAATCCAACAAATTGTGATTTTCTTGTCTCTTTCTTCAGCTAACTCATGGTAAGGACGAAGCACCCTTAAATGATGTACAAAATGGGATGGTGACTTCTGATCCCACAAGCATTGATCCATCCGTATCTCCTCTTCTTGGGGTGAGGAACCGAGCGCTTACAAGATCAAGTAGTTTACCTGATGTGCAATCGCCAGTCAAGAAATCTGCTGCATCACAAGAAACCAGTGATGTGACCATCTATGGCCCTCATGTACACACCTACATCAGCCCTGTTGTCCTCAGGAAGGAATTGGAGCGGCATTTGAAGCAGGAGAAGGAAATACTCAGTCCAAAGTTTGTGGAAAGTAGCAAAGATCTCTTTTGGAATATGGTCAGTGTATGGAATGTGTTTACCTATTTATGTATGTGTTGGTGCGTGTTGAGCACGTGTGTGTGTGTGTGTGTGTGTGTGTGTGTGTGTGTGTGTGTGTGTGTGCAAGTGTGTGTTGGTGGACGGGTGGGTAGAAGTATTCTTGGGTGCGTTTCATTCATTTATTGACATCATTTTCCCTTACAGCTGTGGTACTTCTCCAGAACTGGTCTCCACTCATATTTGCTACAAGAGTTGTCTCAAGTCTTGGGATTAGACACTTCATTGAATCATGAGTTTGCCTTGGACATTTGGTGGGACAGACTACCGGACAAGTCATCTACCGCAACACCTCCATTGTATTCAGTTGCCAGACAATCTCAAGAAAGTGAGGAACTCACCCTGCCACTATGACCTCCAGCCCTTCTCTCTGTGTCATGACCTGGAGACACTGTACACATACACACACACACACACACACACACACACACACACACACATACACCAACATTAACTGAACATACCTCTTTAGATTCAATTGTGCACTGTATGTGGTACACTATGCTGTCTAATATGTAGCATTTACCCGAACTCCATGTAATCTGTTAATATATGTATGTACCTTCACTATGACTTGCATATTGTACACTCTTAGGTAATCTGGTAAGTAACATTCGAGCAATCCAACTTGGAAATATGCAGATCGGAATCATGAAACTTTTGGATAAAACAAAACCAAGTGAAGTTCGCACTATGTACAGAGAACTGTCTCTCTTAGTGTGTGCTCTACAAGGACCAGAATTTGATCCAGGTGTGTTTATGTGTGAATGAGTGAGAGGCCTGTCAGTGAGAGGAGAGATTGGTGCTATTAACATGTACATTTTGCACCATGGATAAGAGTAGAAGAGAGTGGTCCTTCAACTCTACTATCCAAGGATGCATGGATGTTGGTGGGAGTGGTCCAGCAGGGGGGGTGTTGTCTCATTTGTTTATCTTTTTGTAAATGCATGAACATTCGTGTATGCTTGTGTGGATGTGTTTGTATATACTCTATATATTCGCACACACATGTGCATGCATGTGTGAATCATGTATTGCATTTATTCCAGATCACTTTGACCAATTGTTCAAAAATGCTGTGTCGAAAACTCAGAATGAGTACTTGAACAATTTATTACGACGAGATACGCAATTGCCAACACCTCAAAGTGTGGGATGTAGACGGACATTCTGGTCAAGTGCTCCGAGCTCCAGTCACTAGAGTGTGCTGTGTGTTATACAGAAAAGAACCTAATATTCATTGTACATACGGTATGAGATGTGTGTTTTTAATGCATGTAAATTGGTTTTCATTCCATAGTAATGTGTGGTGGCAATTTATTGTCACCGTTAATTTGTTTTGAACTAATAATAATCAAACTGCATGGCAAACATAAGTATTTGTAAATCAATTTTGATTGGACTTGTATGTACACAGAAATCTTATATTAAATTCAATTATTTATCTGTTATAATCGATACACAATATTATTGTGATCACAAGTGGGTGGACAATCATCACCTTCAATAATCCAACTAGCTGTGCATGATTTCTTGAAAGGTTTGAAATCAGTTTTCAACTCAGCTATGAAGTCATAGTGCACCGACCTGTCTGCATGTGCGTGATTGCCCAATTCGTACAGCTCTATTATATATAATATATATATATGGTATGTATATTATTATTATTTATATTATGTATAACTGTTCATAACACCATTATTTTTTAAGTACTACATTCCAATATAATTTCTCTGAAAGGAAAGGAAATACCCCTTATATATTATGTCTCCATTACCCAAATGATCATTAAAGAACACTACGTATATCTAGTGCATATAGCTATAGATGGTGCATGGATGGGTGTAAATACAATATTACACACATGCAAAATTTAATACATAATGTGCATGTACATGTGTTTAGATATGAATTGTACTGTACATATATATATCGTGTATCCATTGTTGTGTGTCAGATGACAATCAAGTGTGAATGCATATTAAACAATAAGAAGGTAACTGCACCGTATCACTCTAAACAAGTCCACCATAATTTAAGCCACTGTCAACCTGCCCCAACTTTGAAAAAGTGCCTTTGAACACATTTTCACCAAATTATAAGGCACCTAATATACGTATATGAATGTATAACACAGATAAGTTGTACATTAGAGTGTTGTACTTCAACAGTGATAAGCTATATTATAAACAAGCTTAAGGCATACAGATAAACAAAAAACGACAACAGTCCAAGAACATAAAATGTCCAGACTACTGTGGGACGATTTGTTTGAGATATCTCATTAATAGGAGGAAAGCCCATACAATTGCAAAATGCATGAGCAGTTATTGGTCCCATGATGTGCTCTGTCATCACAAACAGATATGCCACAAAACTGCCAAACACAAATGTGTAGCAGACTTGGAACAGAACTCCCAGTCCCACTTCCTTGAATGGTGTGGTTGGATTACGATACCACTCGAAGAGATGGTGGAAATGACACAGGGCAAACAACATCGGGGATACCACAATGGCCATCCATGGTTTCATTACCGGGAGCAGCAAAGACATCATACAGGCTCTGAATATCCACTCTTCTGTCAAGGGAGCCACGATGAGGTTTCTCACAGCAATGTCCCATCTATCATTGAAGTCGTCCTGGACGTATTCCTTCGCCAGATGCGAGATTAAACCTAATCCGAATCGCCGCTTGAAAAGAGGCTGTACCAGTGGTCCAAGATACAGCAGAATGACACTGATCAGAGAGAGGATAACCGACACGAGGCTTCCTTTCCTTTTCAATCCAAGATCTTCCAATGTTACACCGAAGACAAACACCACATACAGAGTTGTCAGTAAAGACACGAGCAATGCTGATATTATTCGGAGCCGAACAACATCTGGACGATTTCTAGCGTCTGGACCGCTCACAAAGTTCAACACCAGAACGAATAGTAAAGCAATGCCACAGCAGCTCAGCAAAGACGAAAACATTCCGCTGTTATACCACGTGCATGTCACCTGCAATCGGCCATATTGTAACTGCGGTTAGCGGACTGGGGTATGACATACTAGACCCTTTCTCTGTGCGTACACGTGGGTACCTACCGTGGCTTAGATTGGTAAAGTAATCCGCCGAAAGAGCCGAGAAAATGGTACGTTTGATTGTATTTGTTGCTTCTGGCGTATGTGAAATATATTTATTGTTATGGATTTATCTTTGGGGTGCGTTTTTCGCCTTACGCGATGTATTTCTTACCTGTTTAACATTGAAGGTCAACTTCACCATAGACCAGGTCCGTGCCATTATGGACAAGCGACAGAACATCAGGAACATGTCAGTTATAGCACACGTTGACCACGGAAAATCAACGTTGACTGACGCATTGGTGACGAAGGCTGGAATCATTGCTCAGGCAAAGGCAGGAGAAATGAGATACACTGACACCAGAAAGGACGAACAGGAACGATGTATCACTATCAAGTCAACGTGAGTGTGTGTGTGTGTGTGTGTGTGTGTGTGTGTGTGTGTGTGTGTGTGTGTGTGTGTGTGTGTATGAAAGTGCACTATCTAGTTGACTTGTCATTTTGTTTGTAAACCTTCAAACTTTGAAGGGAGACACCCATTGGGGGTTAAATCATATATTCTTCTGCATTTGAGGTTCTCCTAGACCAAAAGGTTTCACAGACAATTTGATTCGAGTATCCCAAGATAACCTAATAAACTCTGTAATACATGTGAGGGTGCCTAGAATAGTAGTCATTGGCTAAAGGCTTCCCCTGTTTAAATAAGCTATCCTATCCTATCCTATCCATTGATATTGTATTAGATATAACATTTCACAGATCAATGGTCATGTATAATATCTGTGAGGTCTACTCACAGTAGATGACAGATGTCACTTCCATACCACTGTATGGTTTGTGTGCCCCTTGTAACACTGATGTGACGAGGACTGGCAGTCACTGTTAAGTTTCACTCCATCAAATAATTTCAAACCTCCTTTTGTTGCATGTTGGTGGTGCAACACATTGGAATGTAGCAATGTGTTTGCTTAGAACTTCATAGCAACACCTGCGGTAATGGGTGTGAGTGTACCATGCACGTATTAGCATTGGTGTTGGTATGAGGTGTTACTTCAAAAGTGACAACACCTGTTAGAACATGCACAGGTGATCTTAAGAAATGGTATATATACGTACATTACTATCTAGTTTAACGTGGTGTCGTTGCTTCGCATTTGGCTCCAAGATTCGAATACACTAATGTGTAGACAGTCTGCTTTCTTCACATATTTTGTGGCATACCTTGTGGTGTACCTTACCTTGTGGTATACATTACCTCACCTTGTAGTGTGCCTTACCTCACCTTACTTTGAACAGTTTCTGTATTTCCAGCCCTGATACCTAACCCTGTGGCCATTCCCTCCCTACAGTGCAATCTCCATGTACTATGAGTTGAGTGAGAAAGACATGGAGCACATCACCCAGGAGAAGTGTGGCAATGGTTTCCTCATCAACCTCATTGATTCTCCTGGCCATGTTGATTTCTCCTCTGAAGTGACTGCAGCTCTACGTGTAACCGATGGAGCCCTGGTTGTTGTTGACTGTGTCAGTGGTGAGTTAGTGGATACATGTTATGGGAGATTTTGTTTTTTTAACCTGTTCATAACTAGGTGGTACATACTTGTGTGTTTGCATTTGTGTATGTGTACTCATAAACACACATCTACACGTGAATACGCACACATGCACGCACACACACACACACACACACACACACACACACACACACACACAATCTCATTATTAGTCACTCCTCTTAGGTGTCAGTGTCCAGACTGAAACAGTGCTTCGTCAGGCTATTGCAGAGCGAATCAAGCCTGTTCTCTTCATGAACAAGATGGACCGTGCTCTACTAGAGCTCCAGCTCGAGCAGGAAGACTTATACCAGACCTTCCAGAGGATCCTGGAAAACACCAATGTGATTATCGCCACCTACGTTGGTGAAGAAAATCCAATGGGGGATATCATGGTCAGTGAATGCTTGCTGTGTTAACCTTGCTCCCTATCTCATTAGTTGCTCCTCATTGACAATGCAGGTTGATCCATCCAATGGGACAGTTGGTTTTGGATCTGGCTTACATGGATGGGCCTTCACACTTAAGCAGTTTGCAGAGATTTATTCCGAAAAGTTCAAGATTGAACCCATCAAACTGATGAAGAGGCTTTGGGGGAATCAGTTCTTCAACGGGAAGAAATGGAACAAAACTGGAGGAGAAGGGTTCACCAGAGGCTTCTGCCAGTTCATCCTTGACCCAATCTACAAGGTGTTTGATGCCATCATGAACTTCAAGAAAGAGGAAACAACAAAGCTGCTTGAGAAGCTCAATGTCAAGCTCGATGCCCAAGAAAAGGTGAGGAAATTCCTGCTCTCTTTGACTGCTTCTAGTGATAGCCATTAATAGTGGAGGAAATGCACTTGTATCATATCATCGTTATTGTACTTGAGTGTTGTGTGTTGTGTTAGTTGCTCTATCCCTAAGGGGTAGTGTTCACTATCGCACATTTATGTGTATCCCTTCTTATGCCTAGGCCCAAGAGGGTAAACCGCTGTTGAAGACAGTTATGAGGAAATGGTTGCCTGCCGGTGAGGCTCTCCTTCAGATGATCACCATCCATCTCCCATCACCTGTCACTGCTCAAAAGTACCGGATGGAGATGCTCTATGAGGGACCTCTCGATGATGCTGCTGCACTGGGGATAAAGAACTGCGACCCCACTGTGAGTGAGCGGCAGTGATATTCGCTATTAGCCAGGGCTTGTGGTGCACAATGAACTTTGTACGTCAACATGGGCTGCTAGTGGTAGTGAGGTTCGTGTCAACATGGGCAGTTTAATACAACTAGGAGGTATAATCACTGTTCCTGGGCGAGAACACATGTTTTCATTCAAAGCTGGATTGGGGGTTGCTTTAATTCAGAAATCCTTGAGAAGGGTTGTTGTCTGGCTGTGAGTGTGAGGGCTCCTTCTTATTTGATTGTATGTATACAGCATGTATGCATTGTGTATTCTATTTGATGCTGTATTATTGATGTATTGGCCCATGCAGGCTCCTCTCATGATGTACATCAGCAAGATGGTACCCACTTCCGACAAGGGAAGGTTCTATGCTTTTGGTCGTGTGTTCTCCGGAACTGTTGCAACTGGGCTAAAAGTGAGGATTATGGGGCCAAACTATCTCCCTGGCAAGAAGGAGGATCTATATGTGAAGCCCATTCAAAGGACTGTTCTCATGATGGGTCGCAACACTGAGCCTATTGAAGATGTCCCTTGTGGCAACATTGTTGGTTTGGTAGGAGTTGACCAGTATCTTGTCAAGACGGGAACCATTAGCACCTTTGACCAAGCTCACAATCTCAGAGTAAGTGATTTGCTCTATTTATCATTAGATATAAAGCCGAGAGAAGCCTCAGCACCTACATATTGATTTTTTTTTTTTGAATACCTTCTCTTCTGTTAGCTGGTTGCCTAACATTCAGTGTGGCAGCAGCATACATCATTTCTGCCTACTTTTTCCTTAAAATATCTACTGTTTGCTTCTCTTCACATGATTTTCTCTGCCTCTGTAAAAGCCCCTGATGTGTGCACTGCACGTAATCTTTATTGGGTATGTACGTATGTATCATTAACATGTACCTTGAAAGCTACTGATCATTAGTTTTGTTCGCAACAGCAGTCACCAACAGTCATATTTTTCTAAACTTAATAAGGCGCACCATTGTGGTTGACAATTGAAGTGTAGTGAACCCTGTCCAACGTGACCACTGCCCTCACTTCAAAAGTTAAATTCAATTGTCTTGAAGCATATCAAATTCAGATGTAAGAGTTAGTTGGCCTCCGGGATCCTAAGAAGTGTGTGTGCGGTATTCTTTCCAAATGTGTACCCTGTTTGGTGTTTTCTTGCTCAACTCTTCTACTCGTCAGAGTAAGCACTTGTAAATTGTCAGTTTATGCAGAATCATTTTGCTCAAGGTATGTACACAATTACCAGTTTTGCTGGTACTTCCACTCCCACTTGTAGGTGATGAAGTTCTCTGTGTCCCCGGTTGTCCGTGTAGCAGTGGAAGCAAAAAATGCATCTGATTTGCCTAAACTGGTGGAGGGCTTGAAGCGCTTGGCAAAGTCTGATCCTATGGTTCAGGTAGGGAGTGTAGTGTACACTGCAGATCTGTAGCATTCCATATAATGGTAAATATTACCGAAGAATTCCCAGTGGTGGATATATGTACATATGAAGTAACTGCCAACTTATAATCAAAACAGGTATTAGTGGGTACAGGGTAGTCCCTATGTTGTGGGCAAGGCAAATGTGGTGATCAAATTGTCTGAGAAACACAATCTACTCCACACAGCTGGATGGGACACCCATTCTATTAATCATTGATTGAATAGTGTGTGAATAGTGCAAAGTAAAGGAGGCACTGTGTCTTGCGATAGAGGTCTTGTGTTGTGTATGCATAGCAAACAGCAGTGGTTATGTCACTCCTGGTCCTCCTTTAGTGTCTCATTGAGGAGAGTGGTGAGCACATTGTTGCTGGAGCTGGTGAACTTCACTTGGAGATCTGTTTGAAGGACTTGGAGGAAGATCATGCTTGCATCCCATTAAAGAAGTCAGACCCCGTTGTGTCCTATCGAGAGACAGTTTCGGAAGAAAGTAGTCAAGTATGTTTGTCCAAATCGCCTAATAAGCACAACAGGTTATTCATGAAAGCTGTACCCTTCGCTGATGGTCTTGCTGAGGACATAGACAAGGTCAGTGGTGTGAATGACTATGAACGAATGTGCATTTCAGAACCCATTTCCATTTCAAGCTCATTTTCCATTTCAAAAGCATAAATCTCATTTCAAAATCGTGGTCAGAGGCTGCTGCTGTCATTTCTGCTGTCTTTACATGCATAGGGCAAGGTCACTAATAGGGATGATGTAAAGGAGAGAGCTCGGTATCTCTCAAAGGAGTACGATTGGGATGCCACAATTGCCAGAAAAATCTGGTGCTTTGGTCCAGAGACAACGGGCCCAAATCTCTTGGTGGACGCCACAAAGGCTGTGCAGTATCTCAATGAGATTAAGGACTCCATGATTGCTGGATTCCAGTGGGCCACAAAAGAGGTATGCCTGGTATTTCCAAACCTTCACAGGATACTTCTTCGCTTGCTATTTATGCTATTTAGTTCTTGTTTGTGTCCGCCCATGCATTTGTGTGTAGAGCCAATTTTTGTTCTAGTCCAGGCACTTAATGCCTCCTACTAAGACTCTGTGAAGTGATGTTTGCTAGTTTGTTGTAAGGTTGTTAGTTACTAGTCATCTTGTCTATGTATATGTAAAGCACACACTGAGTACATGTTGGATTGTTGTACGTGTTGTGTTTTCAACCACAGGGTGTACTTTGTGATGAAAATATGAGGGGAATCCGCTTTGAGATCCATGATGTCACCCTTCACACTGATGCTATCCATCGCGGGGGAGGACAGATTATCCCTACAACAAGAAGAGTTCTTTATGCTTCTGTCATGACAGCACAGCCAAGACTTCTGGAGCCCATCTACCTGGTTGAGATCCAGTGTCCGGAGAATGCCGTGGGAGGTATCTTTGGTGTTCTCAACAAAAGAAGAGGTCATGTCTTTGAGCAGAACAACATTGCCGGCACTCCCATGTTTGTTGTTAAGGCTTATCTCCCCGTTAATGAATCATTTGGTGAGTCAATTGTGGTGTCTTCATTGCCCTATTATAATCCATGGCAAATTCACTCCTTGGCCTTGTGAATGTAATGTTGCAGTTTTGTGTTTACTCAGCTGCTGCCCCCTGTAAACAGTACTTTGCAGTGTCTTTGGACTGATAACCCCCACCTTTGGAACTGACATAGCAGCTACAATCACTACTAGTATAGGGTCAAAGATGGAATAGGAATTTTGAATCAATGAAAACTTGCAATGGTTACTTGGCAACCTGCTGTATGGTATGAAGAGCTGATCTAGGGTTGAAACCTTACCTGTCTTCATTTTGTGCACAAATTTGTGTGGATAAGAAATTAATGATTAGGATAATGTGCCAACTAGATTAATCTACCATATTTTCCATCGTGAATTGTGTGAAGAAATTGATAACTTGTCCTATATACTTGAGTCCCTACCTTCTTTTATCTGTGCAATCAGGGTTCACCAGTGAGCTCCGTGCTTCCACCGGAGGGCAGGCCTTCCCCCAGTGCGTGTTCGATCACTGGCAGATGCTCCAGGGAGATCCCTTCGATCCAACTACAAAGCCTGGCACAATCGTGAAGGACACAAGGAAGAGGAAGTCTCTATCTGAAGCTCTTCCTCCGCTTGATCGCTATCTTGACAAGCTGTAAAGAAATATGCTCTGGAATTCATCTTTGGTCATACCATTTAATTATTATTATTAATACTAGGGACAATTATTTGCATGATGCAGTCTATTGTGTAAATCAAGATTAATAAAATATATCTTTAATGAATTTCTATAGCACTAGATACAGGATAATTGCTTATCTGAAGATACACGAAGAGTAGAAGTTATCTCTACCGAGTATGGGTTGCTCTTTCATCAAGGTATACTGGACCATGGTTATGGTCCGTGTTCACAATACTGTATAACCAGCGATCACAGATAACCTCAGATCGTTATCTAGCGGGGGAGGAAAGGCCGTTATTAATTTCATATTCATACCTACATGAAAAAACAAAACAAAGCATGAATACTAAACTGAATAGTATAGAATGAAGTCTCTCCTGTCGATACGCACGTGTGAAGATTTCACGAACGTGAGTGTGATACTAGTACTACTGTACGTAGCACTTTTACGCCTTTTGATCAGGGTGGTCATAATCGGATACAGCTAGCGGTCAGGTCTTAGTCCCGCATAGTCAACCTCTTTCCGTAGTCGAGCCAAAATTGTACGGCGATCCGGATTAGCTCGCAGTTCGACGTTATACCATAGATTATTATCTAGGGCCTATGATTACATACTTCTGGATCACGTCCTGCCTAGTCTGGCGTAGCCGACCCTTGATCCGCCATTTTATTTTTTTGGGGCGGAGAAAATAAAATGGCGGATCAAGGGTCGGCTACGCCAGACTAGTCCTGCCAGGGTTGATTTGTTCCGCCCAAAATTTAACGCAAACGTCACGCACACTTAGCGTTTGTCTAGCTAGCTAGACTAACTTATCGCAAATTCAAAATTAATGGTTAGAGCACATGTAGTGTAGAATCGAGAAAATGGCGAGTTTTTCTTTGATTTTACGCATACCGTCTACCAACCAAAGGATAGAAGTCAACAAAGAGGAGAAATTGGACGAAATTTCAGTAAAACGGTTGAAGGATATACTCTTCGATGCTGCAGAGCTCCCCCAAAACAGCCACAGTTAGTGGGTTAATTCAGTGGTTACTTGAAATCATTTTTATTTGCTTTTTGTTGTCCTTTCCAACCCTACCTATGTCTATAGACATTGTCTACGCCGGAAGAGTGCTAAGAGACTCCAGGAAAGTTTCTGACTACAATATTAAGAGTGGAGTGACGTTGTTTGCGATTAAGATAAAGGGACAGCCTAAAGGTGGGTCTACCTATTTTTGACTACTAAGGTCGGTGATTACTGATAGTGTTATAAAATTAATGTATACGATATGGTAGCTATTTGTAGTGTTAGCAATAAAGTTTTCTTTAAAAAATGCGAGATATGGATGGGAAGAGTTATCATAGATAGAATGTAGCCTTGAGCTTGTCTAGTGACGTGTGTTTTGCGATTCTTACAAGGAATTACCTAATACTCTATGTCTATGACATCATGAGCACTCCTCCTGTACATCTATGCATGATTTTGTGTGTTGGTGGTGGCAAGGCTGTGTGTACAGTGTCCCTCTGTGCGTGTAGTGTGTTCTTCTTCCTGTGTACTGTGTCCCAATTTATGTGTATAGTGTCCCTCTTTGTGTGTACAGTGTCCCTCTTTGTGTGTACTGTGTCCCAATTTATATATATAGTGTCCCTCTTTGTGTGTACTGTGTCCCAATTTGTTAGTTTTGTGATTGGAAGTGAAGGACAGAAGCACTGACTATAGTCCTTTGCTGTGTGTAAATATATAATATTATTCTCTGCTCTGTAGAGTATGTACGTACAATGTACTGTGCTCTTTAGTGTACGTATGTATTAATGTGGTTGCATACATATGCACACATACGCATATCTGTTGAGTACTGCAGACAGCATGTCATCAGGAACTGTACCTTTGAATACATGTGTGTACATATAATACATCACCATACTTGACTGTATGTGCATATTCTCTGTATGAACTACCATGTGTACTGATTGCAGTTGAAGAGGACGACCCGCAAGAACCATATCAACCTGACTTTGCTGAGCTGATGCAGGATCCTCGTGTTCAGGCTGTAGTGCATCGCATCATGTACCACAGAGGGCTGATGAGAGCAAGCATACCTCACATGCCACCTGGTGTGGCTGGTAAGGGCAAATACGTGTGTATGCATGTGTGGGTATACGTATCTACACATGTACATACATTGCTTGCATGTACATACAGTACATGTAATGGATGTATGGTAGCACAGCCCAGTGATATACCCCACGTCTTGCACCAGGGTACATGTACACATGTAGAGTGGAATCTGTGTATAGTGGTTACTATGTTGGCTGGCCACCCCTCTATAACAGCCAGGTTTCTAAGTCCCAAATTATTATAATGTACAATTCAACCTGCATACGTATGTAGGCCACCTCTCTATAACAGTCACTATTCAGTTCCCAAGGGTGGCCACTGTAGACAGACTCCACTGTATTTGCATGTACGCACATGCTTGTATGTGGTTTTTAAGCAGAATCTCTGCCAGTGTCAGTTGATAGTCAGTCATTAAGGGCCATATTTGTCTGTTGCTTCTGCAGCACTGATGAGGAGTCAACAAGGGCCGGATCAATTCGATGCAGCAAGAATTTCTTCGTTAGTACATGTGTGATCGCATGCAGGCATAATTTGTACTATGTGCATGTACAGTAAGTGTTGTGTACGTCTGCTCTATATGCTCACTTGATCATACATACGTATGCCACGTTGTTTCATCATGCAAAGCTGAGCTTATTGCTCAACAGTAGTCAGTTATTCAGAAAATTCTCTACTTGCCATTTCATAGGATACTTATGAGCAATCCTTATATGGTCAGAATGGGTCAACTCCTAATGGAGTCCTTCATGAATAGGCAAAGAGATGGTCCCCCACCGCGCACCAGGGACGAGTTCATCACTCAACTTGATGAAGCTGTGCTGGAGGATAACACAGATTCAGATGAATCCGACAGTGAAGGAGATGGCGAGGATAGTGAGGGTGAAGATGAACTTATGGAACAAGTAGCAGAATCTCAACAGCAAGTGTGTGTGTGTGTGTGTGTGTGTGGTGCATATAATATATACAGGTGTACATTTTGTATCTGAGTTGGATGTAAAGGTATATACCCAGCATGCCTATCAATACTATTGTTTGTATATTTTCAGTAAGCCTGCACATGGCCATGTGCCAGGGTGCTACCTTATACTTACAGTATGTGCATACATAATATGTGATGTGTGCTTGTTATTCTTGTGTTCATATGCACTGGTGCATGCATCACCAAGTTTGTTTTCCAATTATGTTGTGTAGATGTATGAACAGTCTCAGGCTCTGTTGGCACATGAACACCAGCAGCGGCATAGTAGCAGTGACAGTCAGGAACCAGCTGACGTACAGCCACCTGACCGGACATCAGGACCGCATAATGTTATCACACAAGAGACCTTGTCGTCTGTCCTCTCTTCCTTGGGTCAAATTCCCTCTCAGCCTGCTGCAACTCAGCAGCCCAGCTCTTCCAGCCAACCTTCATCTCAAGTGAGGGGACAGCCTACACCAGCTGGTATATCCCCATCTATGCTGAGTCAGGCACTAGCAAATGTGCTACCACCGACAACGCCAGCCGTGCAACCAGGTGGAGCTGAGGCAGGTTCTTCCACCCATACTGCCACCTCCACTGCAAAGACTTTTGAGGAAAAAAGACAAATGTATCGACAACAGGTATGTGTATATAGTGCATACTGTAGCTTCTTTCCATTCAGATATTGTGCTGTTCATTACATAATTATAAAAGGGATTGGTAAAAGTTGCTGTTTAGGGTTCACTAGTCCAAGAGTAGGAAACCTTCTGTTTTGCACTGACATACCTTGCTAGGATTAGTATGTGTGTGGTTGTGCTCCGATCAAGAGTGTTCAGAGTTGTTGTTTTCAGCCATTGCACACACACATGCACTGTACACACCTCCGATCGGCTGGTTTAGTTTTACAACTAATGAACAATTTATACTACTAATTGCACAACTGTTAAGTAGTGTAATTGAGTACTTGTGTATGCCCTGTATCTCCCATCAATCAGGTGGAGGGTACTATCAACATGTGGCCATACAATACATTTGTATTGTATTATACTCTCTCTCGACTTCTTTACCTGCACAGTTGGCCCAGCTCCACTCGATGGGTATAACACACGATGCTACCTGCCTGCATGCACTGGAGGCCACCAATGGTAATGTGGAGGCCGCCCTGGAGATACTGATGGGTGGAAAATAACCTTATGGAACATCATTGCCTATACTATGTACATACGTATGTACGTTTCACCTACATATATTCACATCAGCAGTCACTACACATGTATTATGATCCTTTAATTCCTTGTAATAATTTTTTGCATTTTAAGTGTCATGTAATAAGATGTAGTCCAGGTACAATTAACGAATAATATTAACTGTTCATATATCGATGGGTTTTGGTACAGGCTTCCTGATGTGTCTCATGGTGGATCCTGGCTGTGAGGGTCTGAATGGGGCCAGTGCTCCATAGGGTTTAGGGAGTGGTAGCTCCATGTCTCCCTGTGGTAGGTAGGCATTAGGCCTTGGTTCAGCCATTGATACCGTACCATCTGGTAAAGTGTACTGGTCCTCCTCTAAAGCAGCCTGGACAACATATGTTTACAATATCAAAGGTCAAGAAATACTGTAAAAGTCGTGTTCATTGTTGCATGTGTACTACAGTAATAATTGTGTAATTCTGTGGGAACCTTCATAAGTAACCTTTAGGCAAATGTTAAATAAAGACCTAACCCCAATAGACTGACATCAGCATAATAATTGTCCTCATGTACTTAGTATAATGTACATATAAGTATAATATTCTCATACATTATACAAAGTGTGACCTTATCCCTAGCACTAGGACCAGCTCATAATGTATATATTCTTTAAAAGGGAGAAACCTTTATTCAAAGGCAGTTCCAGTCCTAGGACATTCCACTTACTACGTATATGAAATTATGGCAGGTTGACAGGACATACTGTACAGTAATATTATGAAAATTCACACTTACTGAATGCCATTGGTTACAGAACTTTGGGAGATTTCCCAAACACCATGAAACTATAGTCCTGCCAAATTAAACCCCAATCAATTATTGCTGGCTATAATGGGCACATTTATTAACGGCTGCATTGGCACCACAACTGTATTTACATACATATGTATGTACAAGTATACAGCATATTGTCATCACGTATGTCCCAGTGCTGGGTGACAAGAGGAGAGCAGAATAGGACGTATGTATGTACCTGTTTCTTTGTCAGGATCTCTCGTCGCCTCATGTCTTGTGTCCTCTCAAGTCTCTTCCACTCACTCTCGATGGTATCATTTGGTGGATCTCCAGATTCAAGTCTACCGTAGGCAGTCTCCAACTCAGACTCACGGTCACTGATCTCCTGCTGCATCTGGCGAGCCTTGGCCTAACAGGAAGAACAGTGTGCATTCATATAAGGCCAGTACACTGTTTGTAGGTGTACAGTACATCACCGGAATATCACAGTCATAGTATATGTACCCTGTGTATTCGAAATTACACACTGCACTTAGAATACAAAGCAAAATTTACAGTAGCTATAAGATTGTGATAATTAGGCTGTACATACGTACATACGTATGTTGAATACTGTTATAGGCAATAAATACTATTCCTTAATGTCTAACAAATACAAATGCAGCTAGTGGAACCTGTATAAACAGCCCCTCACCTAGGAAGGTCACCTACCTGCAATGGTCACCCCAATTGTATCTACATTACCCATGGTTCCACTTACGTATATACAGTATGTGTATTTAATCTGGATAAAATGGCCACCTGTCCAATCCAGTCAAGGAATGTGGTCCAATAGGCATCCTCATTGGATACATACATATATGTATATGTAAGTTCCACTGTACATACATAATGGAAGCATGCAGGTGTGTTTGTATGTATGTATGTACATACGTATGTATACACATAACAATTTACCTGCTGCATGGTTAATTCAGAGATGATAGCCATCATCTTACGTGTAACATCCTCAATTTTCAATTTGTACGCTGACACCTAAGAATAAACAACATAATGTACATACATGTGTGTGCACATGTTAGATACAGATATACTTTACACAAATGCCTGCATGGATGCAAACATGCATGAACGCATGCACACGCACACACACACGCACACACGCACACACACACGCGCACACACACACACACACACACACACACACACACACACACACACACACACACACACACACACACACCTTTTCAGCTGCATTCAAGCTAGTTGTCTTCACTCCTTTGGCTTTGCCCTCCAATCGTTCAGTAATTCTATTGATCTGGTCATGAAGAAGTTCCTTTTCCAGTAGTTTTTCATCTGTGTTAGCCACTTTGTTCTCAAGCTACAATTGGGAATTGTAGGAATCATGTTTGTGTGTGTGTGTGTGTGTGTGTGTGTGTGTGTGTGTGTGTGTGCGTGCGCGCGCGCGCGTGTGTGTGTGTGTGTGTGTGCGTGCGTGCGTGCGTGCGCGCGCGCGCGCGCGTGTGTGTGTGTGTGTGTGTGTGTGTGTGTGTGTGTGTGTGTGTGAATCCGTATGTACGCGCATGTATCTACACTATTATGGCAACTTTAGGCCACTTACATCTTCTATTTTCTGTTGTAATTCATTGTGGCTGAGGTCAGATCCCTCCAACTGTCTCACTCTAGCATCTTTCGGTGTTTCCACCATCTTTTCCAATGCTAAAAGAGATTCATTGGTTTCCATCAGCTGCAGGAGCAAACAAATGCAACCATAAAACAACACAGTGGTACCTCTCAGAAAAGGTCAGCTGGTACACACTTCAATCTGATGAAGAACAATCTCATCCTCCAGTTTCTTCCTGTCTTTCACTTGCTTTCTCCCAACAGAAATGGCTCGCTTCAACTCAGCAATCTTTGTGAAAAAGAAAATTGTACTTACATACCATACAGTACGTATATGTATGTACTTCACACACACACACGCACACACACACACACACACACACACACACACACACACACACACACACACACAGTCCAATAAGATGCTTAATCACCTCCATCCTTAGAAAGTGAATATCATCCTCTCTACTTTTCAGCTCCAAATTTGCCTTTTGAATTATTGAGTCTGGAAATGACGAAGCGTAGAATAGTAGTAGTCTCATCACCAGACCACCTCCCCTGCATGGTGGTCTGGTGCCTTTGGTCATTAGGGTAGATATTTGCCCTAGGAGAGTGGCTGCCAACACCCCAACAGCTCCCTCCTTTTCTTGTGACTTGCGTGTGCTTAACAGTTAACTAAAAGTAGACTACTGGAGTAATGATTTCATCACAATCTTTTTGTGTACATACGTAATTATTTTATACATATGTACATATGTATGCGTGTATGCAAGGGTAAACACATACACGTACCTACATATGTACATACGTAAAAACTGGACACTTGTGTACATACATACCTTGGAGGTTGAGCTTCTCATAGAATATGCTAAGTTCCTCATTGCGTTCAATAAGCTTTAGACCCTCTTCATTCCGCTCTTGCACAGCACGTTCATATCTCCTTCTCAACTAAAGTCAGACAGCAGTCAACGTACAAGAGTGAATCACGTGGTAGATTAGTTCATACTCACGTATACATACACAATTAAACAAACACAATAGCTACATACATAATGTACGTACATACAGTTTGGATTGTACCTGATTCATTGCAGCTTCTGCTTCATTGATCTTGTTCAGAAGTTTCTCTATTGTGCTCCTCTGGATAGACAATTGACAAGTACGTAGAAGTGTGAAATGCATACGTACGTATACAAATCAATCATATGAATTATGTACGTACATCCATGCATAATATGTGCATAGATAATAAATACAAGCAGATACGGACATGGGCAGACTATACACATACATACATACCATATCATACGTATGTACGTATGTACATCCATCCATCCTACGTATGTATGTACACCAACATGTACATATGTGAACATGCATGTACACACATTATGTAAATAGACACTTCGATCTGCATATTTATCTACGTATGTACTGCATAAATTATAACAATTCAGACTCATTTGATGTACACAGGCACACACACACACACACACACACACACACACACACACACACACACACCTGCTGCTCCATCTCTCCCGATATGTCAGCTTGTAGGCCGATTTTTTTGCTCATTTCCTGTCGCAGTGTATCTCTCTCCATCACCTTGTTACTCTGGACCAAGGCACACTTTTGAAGGAGTCTTTCCTTACTATCAACAGAAGTTCTGAGGATCTCCTTCTCATTCTCCAACACATTAACTTTCTCACGTAATTCTGTCTGGACCTACATATGTACACAAGTACGTATGTAGGTACAGTAGTATGGATGTACGTATATATGTATATAACTTGCTATACACGTACGTATAAGTACTTACGTATGTCCACACAGCACATAAATTGTAATATGAGCATACGTACGTACTTACGTAGTCTGCACAGTACAAATTTGTAATATACATGTATATTACATGTACGTACGTACGTATGTATGTCTGTAGGCACATGTGTATGTGTATATGTGTCCAGTGTAGCCACTGACCAGAAACTGCATATGTATGTGACAAATGATTACACTCACAAAATGTACAGAATACAATTCGGACAATAAATCATGAATGACACCCACACATGTACCTGTGAGGCATGCTGTATCAATGACATGATTTTGTTCCTCTCAGTCTTGACCATTTCATAAGCTGAAGAGAACTCCTTCAACCTATATACATATGTACGTACATACATATGTAGATATTTATGTTGAAGTATAATATTATGTTATATCACCTTTAGGAAGGATACATATGGAATAGAATGTCAATGATGAATCTCTATTTGAGATATGAGGACAAAAACTGAGGTGTTCCATATAAGGATCTATGTCCTGTGTTTCCTTCCTAAAGGTGATATCCTGATTCCTGATTAGCCAATTGTCGACCTTTCGACAGCTATTGATCAATCAATTGTCACATCTGAGAATCTCAGGGATACATAGGATAATATGTATCCCTGTCACACTCTCTGATGTTGCCACCAATTAGGATGCATGTACACTATATCTTGTATACTGGTTGAGGGGTAGATCAAAGGATAACCTGTGCATACATAATCCATGTAGCACAGGTCAGTGATACAGCACGGGTCACCAGACAGGTTTCATTGTTAGGATTAATTGCGCGAGAACAAAGTAGGAAATTTGTTGTATTGAACTATGTGCATATTTGCAGTATATGTAAATTGTCTATTATTCACTAGGCCAGGATATAAATATTACATACATTATAAATATACAACATTTAAAATCAGTTACATTATGGTGTATATACTCAATGATGTTGCATTGAAAGTCAGACAAAGGTACATCATACGTATGTACATTCGTGTGTTGGTACATACGTATATACTGTACATAATAATGTACATACGTACGTACATATGTATGTCATATCCAATGAAGACTGTGGGCCTTCATAGTGACCATTATGGATCATCAATATCACGTAATGTGCTATTGTAACAATGGCACTACATGTGAAGATGTGTGTACATGTGACAATGATAGTGATTGTGATAGTACGTACAAATAACAATGATAAACCATATTATAATATTAGCACAGGGGAGATGGTACGTACGTAGTATCTGTGACCATGACAGTACATATGACAATGGTACAAACATACGTACGTACATACGTATGTTTGTGAATACGTACGTATGTACTTTGTGTGCTGAGTAGTACTCACTGTTCCTCCAAATGGCTAAGTGTCTTGATACTTTCTTCAATTACAGTCTTTCTGGACTTCAAATTGTCACTCATACGCCATTTTGTTTGCTAGAAAATAAACAGAAACCACTAGACTACATATGCACACATGCACATATGTACGTACATAAATATAAATTGGAAACGAGAGCACTATCATGTGTACTCATAATACATGAGTGTAGTGGACATGTAGGTACATATACGTACATAGTTTTATGTCCTGACGTACGTACATACGTACATAAATATGTACGTAGAAAGGTACATACATATGTACACACATTTATGTGTATGTACAGTAAACTGTGATTGATTGGAGGTGAACAATGTAATACACATCGGAACTTGCATATTATACACACGTATGTACGTATAACATCAGTGTGTACGGGTACAATGTTCAGTAGTACTACTCACCAGGGTGTGCACATTCCCACATGCATGCTTGCCTACACTCTCTCAGCACACAGTAAGTATTGGTACAACCACACACAAAACATACGTACGTACATACCTCTGCTTTCTGTAATTCCTTGGCTTCTCTGTCCCTGGCTTTGGTGTGTGCCACGACGTCCTTCTTGATGTCCTGTAGCCTTTCCTTCCAGGCATGGCCCTGGGCCTTCAGCCTGCGTTCCACATCCAACTGCCTCTCCACTTTACTCCGTTCAGCTTCTTCCAAGCCAGCCTACGCACACCAGTGGATCACAATGTCATCTAGTGAATGTCATCTTGTTTAACATCTCAAAAATTAAATGCATCCTAACTTGTCCCTCAAGAAAAAATGTATCGGATGATGCTAGCAAAGACTATTAGAAGTAAAAGTGTCACTATTTCCAATTTTAAAACTCTTGAAGTTTATTTTCAAACAGATGAACAATAGTTACATATGTACGTATGCACGTAAGTACGTACGTACATGCATGCATATGTAAGGACAGAACATATTATTTATGTTTGTTTGCATGAAACCAATGTAGTTTACATGCATACATATGTACGTACATACAAATATGGTGTCTGATAATGCAGCAGATATAAATGTATACACATACTGTATGCACATACGTATGTATGTAGGTACGCATGTGTACGTACCTACGACCTGTCTCACCTGTGTAGCCACCCAATGTCTCATCTGGTCTAAATCTGCTCTCACATCTTCCAGTCTGCTCTTGTTTTCAGCCATCCACAATGTAGACAGCTGCCTCTGCAGATGGGAGAAATACTCAAATGAAATTGTGAATACATTTATACATACAATAGTAGGTAGGTATGTACATGAGTACATACGTACATACAGTAGATAAGGCAAGGTCCATGTCAGGGATATACTATACATATCCATTTGCTGTGGCAAAATTGGAGTATTGTTGGTGGTAAGTAGGCATGGGCAATAATGTTAAGGCCTACATCACGATAATAGGCATCATTATCACGATTATCACAATAAGTACATAATACTGCGATTTTGAGTTCCTATTATGATTATAATTGGAAAATTCCACTTAGTCTGGACAAACAAGTAGATGAAATAAACAATTAAACTAACAAATTAGGTGTGGAGCAATATTTGAACAATTTAGTTAAGGTTTTGAGCTAAAGACACTAACACATGCACATTTTCCAGGATTAAACAAGGGAGGAAGTGTTATCACTATAATATGTAATTCACTATTATCATTATCACTATGATAACTGTTGAGAATAATGATCATGATTATTGCACAGGCCTAGTGATAAAACTCACATACATACCTATGTACAGTATGTTGTATATGTATGTACATACGTATGTAGTGCTTTAGTGGTCAAGATGACACAGTAAGTGGTGGTATTATACAGTCACATCAATTAATGCAACTGGTGACTTCACTTGAGTGGGCTTCCTTCTAACCTCACAGCTAGTGTTGCACAGACTAGTAGACATAGAGAGACAGTGGGAAGTACGTACTATATATGAATGCCTGTTTACACGACACACATGTTATGTATATGTATTGTGTGTTTACATGCATTGCACCTTCTCTTCTAGTTTGCTGATGAAGCCGGAGTACTGTTCAACGGCTTCCTGGAGCACCTTCAGCTGCAGCTCACCAGCTTTAGCTACCCTGTGCATGGGAGTAAGGACAATACTTCGCATTATTTTGGACACACATGAATATGCATCTAAAGACACAGGGTTCTCTCCAGCTATACTGAGGTGTAATGCTTCACTATCACTCCAAAATGAACTCAAGTATGCACATACGTATGTACATACCTCCGTATGTACATATGTAGGTGCCCCTTTAAAGTGTAAACAAAGGTGATCTGTGTATACAGGTGTCTTTATTATAAGGTATTTTAGTGTAGGTGAGTTCACATATTCAATACCTAAACATGGGTCACTTGAGACAGTAAACTTTATGTCAGATTGCACTGTATGTACGTATGTACGTATATCCACTGAATACAATAAAGTACAATACGTACATACAGGTATGTATACACCTACCTACATACGTACGTATGCCTGAAGTAATGCACTAGTAAAGAGCTAAGTAAATGGCTCACTTCATGTTCTTGTTCTTTTCTTTGAGCCTACTGGTTACCATCTCTTGGAGATTCCTTACTTCATTCACACGGTGACGCAACTGCAGTTCCTGAGTGGCCCTAGGACAGTTGCCAACCAGATGTTAAATCATATGTACGTACGTACGTATGTATGTACATGCATATCCAGGATTACTCTTGGAATTTTTTAAGGGCATAGTGGAGCACATACATACTGGGAACATTCATGGGCAACAATGAAATGTACGTACGTAGTTAAGAAAGTATTTCCATAACTCAAAAGGAACAGTATTCAAGGGAGGGGAGGCAAATGGCACTCAATAGAAATACACACGTATGTATGGATGGATGGATGGATGGATGGATATACGTATGTAAGCACGTATATAAACTCACCTGTCTTCCAACAAAGCAGCCTCTCTGTCTTTCTCTGTGTCACTGTCTTTCTTCATTCTTTCCAATTCATATCGCTACATTTGTATGTACGTATACACATGTAGGTATTTGCTAATGTACATAATGTGCCATACCAGAATTCATACTGCTAAGGCTACCATGTACTGTGTGTTAAGTACGTATTATTATACATAATTCTAGAAGTGATTTACACAAATGGACGTATCCTGGTGTATGGGCAATTGATGGGTGGATCAAAAAAGTGTGCAGATAATATTATACATATGTAAGTGGTCAACACAGGTCACTAGAAAGCTTTTTTTGCTTAGGATTAATTGATTAAGAATGAAGTAGGAAATTAGTAAACACTTTCTATTGTTATAATATTTTACGTAAGTATATTGGACCATAAGTACATACGTACGTATATATTCTGTATAAATGGTCTACCCAGGATACAAGTTAGTTGTATCCTATCTACATACGTACGTATGTATGTACGTAGGTGTGCTGCAGTAGATAACGTGGTGACAATCAAATTATGCCATTGTTGTGTGGAGTGGCATTTACCAGACAAGGCATAGGTTGTAGCTTACCTGACATTCACTGCACCCACACAGAACACCAGTACAGGAAGTAGAATATGCACCACTCACCAGTTTCTCAGATTTTTTTGTAGAAGCCATGGTCTCTCTGTCCACTCTGGCACATGATGCCATCATTGTTTCAACTTTTTCTGTCATTTCAGAGACCTATGTATGCACAAGCACACAACAGGATTATAAGTCAACACATGTAACACTGCATACATACGTACACACATACAAACACAACATATAGAAACACACACAATGGGCATATAAACATGTTCATGCATACATACATACGTACATGCACGCACGCACGCATGCACACACACACACACACAGTATACCCACCTTTTCATCTGCTATTCTCAATTGTTCCTCTTCTTCTGACTTGCTATTTTCAGTTCCACTGTATAAGTAGTCCACAAGACAGTTTGTGTTGCACGTATGGAACTGTCTGAGATGTGTAGCAACTCACATAATTTCTTTCCTCAGTGCATCAATCTCCTTTGCTAACATTTGAGGCTCAGTTCGAGCTTTCACTAATTCATCCTTCATACATACGTAGATAGGAAGTTGAAACTTTCAAATACATATATACGTATGTACGTACATGGCTACACATGGCCAACTGTTTCGAAGAGCTACGAATGTACGTAGCCTCAAATAGACTAGCTTTTTAATAGTTACAAACTTCATGATAATAACTTGTATTGGAAAACAGGTACGTAGGAGCATGAGAAATTAGGATAACAAAGTGCAATTGAAAGCAAACTGTGAGTGATAACTTGACATACGTATGTACATATACTGCATGTGCATGTGTACTATGTACATACGTACGTACCTTAAGTTTGTCCTCTGCCTTGTCCAAATCAACCAACTCTTGCCTAACATCATCAATCTTTGCTTGCTGGGCTTTCACATCAGATTTAAGTTGGGTTACTTCTTCTGTAGCCTGTAAATTAACATACGTATATTCATACACACAATATGTACGTATGTACGTAAATATGAGTACATATTAAACCACATACGTAGGAAGCGCACGCACGCACGCACGCACGCACACACACACACACACACACACACACACACACACACACAAAGAACTACTAAATAAACCTATATTTTTGTATATGCATTGTATTATTGAAATTGTCCCGTAACTTTTGCCCACCACTGTATACTTGGCTGTAACATATTATGTTTGTATGTACACAGTATAACAAGACTTACTTTCTTTAATGAGTACTGTAGGTCTTCTATTTCAGCTGTTAGGTCCTGTATTTTCTGATCAGTGTCCTAAAATAGGTAGCACATACATAAGGACATATGTTCGTACAATAATAAACAAACTGTGGTTTGTGAACACCATATCCAACACATGGATAAAAAGCTGTGGTATGTTGTTGTGAGCTAATCCATATTGCAACTATTTGCACATGTAGTTGTTATTAAAATTAGTCAATTATCTGCCTAGCAACTCATTGTTTAGCTATAATAACAATACTGGGTGAGAGTTAATATATACATAATGTATGTACCTACAATAATATGTATTAGTTATGGAAACATAACACATAATACATAACTAAAGTACCTCTGGTAGGGCTGTACATATCAGATATACAGACACTTTAGCTTGATTGTTACCTCAGCCTTCGCCCTCACAATCCAGCCAAAGTGTTCGAATATCTGCTACAGTCCTGTCATACCAGAGGTATGTATGTACTTTAGCCATATGCATGTACGCATGTAGCTAAAAAGTTGAAATTCATTTACGTATTATGTATTCCATACACTACAACTATGTACATACGTACGTATATGCAGTACATACAAACGTATGTATGTACATACGTATCATTATGTACGTACGTATGTACGTACCTCTGTAGCTAAAAAGTTAAAATTCATACGTATATTTTATACACTATGACTATTATGCATTACATACATAATACACATGTATGTACGTACGTACCTCTGTTTTGGGTCTCTTTTGGACATCGCTCTCAACTTCCTTCCTCTCTTCCATCAGTCTGAATTAATTCAGTCATTATCAATCACAGTTCTACAGTACAGCAAACAAAGTGGTACTATTACATACATACTTACAGTCTAATTTCATATTCCAACTGTTCCATCCTTTCTTCACTTTGTGCTAGATCATTTTCACACTATAGTGTAGAACATATATACATGTATGTAAAAAGTAGCACAGCAAAAAAACAACTGCACGTATCTACATATGTACATATTTAATGTCAAACACACGCACAAACCCCCATTTTCTTTTAGTAGACCTTGCTGAAAGAGGTATGCACATATGTACATGTGTAAATACTTTATTCAAACAACTATAACCATGATGATGTTGACAATACTATTCAATTTTACAACTTCATTTGGGGGGCGTCATTTAGAGGGACAAGGTGCCAAAAATTCCTCCCCTTTGTTCGAGTTTTATATAACAGTCAAATTCAAAGAACTCAATAAACAGGCCATGTTCAATCTCCAAATGTGTATTAATAATAATAAATTTCCCCTAGACATTTTTCTAAACAAAGACCTGTAGAATAAGTGTCAGAGTAACCTCCAGGATGGGTATGTAAGTACATTGACACTTTATACTACATACGTATATATGTAATTACAGACGTTTGTAATTTAATGGAAGAATAATTTTAATTGGACGAAATGAAGGCTGACTTACCTGGAATCCACAACTGCACCTACGTAGATATGTAGGTAGTACAAAGGTGCATAGTAGTATCTACATACGTACTGTCAAGAGAAATACATACGTACATGGACATACATATGCAATGTACAGAAGTACGTACAGTGAATTCTCGTTAATCCGCCACCGCTTTATCCGCCAAACCTTTTAATCCGCCACAACTCCCCAGTACCAATATAATGTACAAGTACCAATGAACATCCAGTTAATCCGCCAAACTCATTAATCCACCATATTCTTTGAAAGCCAATTGTGGCGGATTAACGAGTATTCACTGTACGTATGTACTGTACCTATGGAAGCATACGTATATTGAAGCTGTACATGTTGCATATGTACTTACATACGTACATACGTACGTATATGAATGCACACACCTCCAGAATTTGTTTTCGCAGTTTACCACTCTCTGTTTTTGCATTATCCGGGAAATCAGCTGCTTTGTCCAAAACTTTACGTTGCTCATTGAGTTTCTACATACATACATACGTACATAGATACGTAAATACTTCCACTGCAAAAGAAACTGTGTGTCTATGCTGTACGTACCTTGGATAAATCTCTGGCCTCTGTGAGAAGATCCTTTTCTTCATTTTGTGATCTGTGTACATGAAGTATTGGTACAGCTCAGTGCATTATGTAGAATGTGGATGGCACAGTTCGTACATGCATACATACGAGATCCAACATAGCCATTAGTAGACTACAGTAGACACGCATTGAGACAAACTAAGAACAATAAGAACATTTCTTAAAAATGGGGAAGGATATAGGGATGACTTGCATGAAAAGTGATAGAACAAGGTACGTAGATGGTCTGAATAGGCAAACAGTCGCAGTGAATCCACTATAGACACCTGTTAATGCAAACTATAAGGAAACTGCAAAATTAGCTCTAATTATCAGATGTTTTTATCAGGATTGGTTTATTATATTATGATCAATAATAGAACTAAACCAAAAATTGGTATCACACAGCAGTTTGCTTTAGAGTGTTCAGCAAGTTTTCAGGGATAGCTTTTTCAACTCCAATTACTTGTTACTGTATTATGGAATGCATTACCTACATAAGTGGAGTATATTTGTATGATGTAGAAAAACTGGGGTACATGTATGTACGTAGTTTTGATCCTGAAATATGTATACTAGATACCGTAATTCGGGAAATTAATGCGACTGTCTTAATAATGCTATAAATGCTAGCAAACTGGCTTCCGCATTATTAAGAAAATATTATTAATGATTTGCTGATGATTTGGTGCTAGCCTGTGTGTGTGCCCATATTATTTAGACAAGCATTAAAATTTCAATGACTAAATTTTGTGCAATTCACACTATTTTAACAGCGCATTAATTTCCCAAATTATGGTAACATGTAATATACGTACGTATACGTATATGTATGTACATATCGTATAGCGGGAATGTTTCGTGAATTTCGCGAAGAAACTGGTATTTGTGAAAGTTTATTCGTGAACACTCAATGATATAATTATCTGACAATCCATTAACACTATGGGCGTTAAAAATGCAAAACTTTTTTCGTGAAAGTTTCATCCCGCAAAACTTTTCGTCCATACGGTATTTACACATATATACAGGTATGTACGTATGTATTATTATGGATGTACAAACGTGCATCCAGTGTCAGTGTATAATGAAAACTCTGGAATCCTTTCTAATAGTAGGTATACATATGTACGTATGTATGTACATATGCATTACTCACACAAGCAGACCCTTACGTACAAACATGTGTACCTACGTACATACATATGTACCTACTTTTGCAAAGCATCCATCAATGCAAGGTACTTTCTTTGCAATCTTGATGCCATTTCTGTTGTCACTTTGTCATGAGGTAAGAGCTGTAGAGTACAATATTTCTATATAAGCACACAGTTCCTTATAATCAAATACTTATGTACATAATATACATATGCTGACTGGAATTAGAACTACTTATTTATGTACGTACGTATATAACATGCCAGAACATACACATACATATGTGTATGCATGTAATAGTTAAAATATTCTGCCTAGGTATGCTGCAGCAGATATAAAGGGCTAGTTGATTACTGAGGGCAAAGCCTGAGGTAATCTGTTAGCACTTTATCTGCTACAGCACATTTATCTGCTTTATCTGTTAGCACTTTATCTGCGGCTTATCCTGATATGGTGAATGATAGATAATTTATACTGCAAATATACGCATAGCTCAATATAACATATTATATACATACAATAAAAATGTGTTTACTAATTTCCTGCCTTGTTCTCAAGCAATGAATCCTAACAAGGAAACCTGTCTGGTGACCTGTGCTGTATCACTGACCTGTGCTATATGGCTTATGTACATATGCAAACACAGTTTTTCCTTTGATCTACCCCTCAACCGGGATAAAAGAGATGGGTGTAGTAAGGTAATACTAATACAGATATCATTGTGAATTATCCTATCCCCCAAAATTGAGTTGACATGGGTGTTAAAGTGTGTCTTTGGAGTACACAAATCTGTGGTAAATTATTACTGATACGTAGGTGGGAGAAGGGGCTGACAATACATTTTCACATGGGGAAGAATTGATTGTTCAGGATAGTTTGAATGTTTTTATTGACAGAAAGATTTCTGACTCTGATTCTGATTTGATACTTCTCACTTGATACCTATATATACGTACATACGTTTGTATTATCACAATGATAGGGATTGTGATGGAAACATTCCATCTGAAGGGACTTCCAATGTAGAGGGTGCAGTTAACAAAGATACGAAGGTACACCGGCGTAACCAGAAATGGATATACGTACAATGATGATACCCCGGGTTACCCTATGTACGTAGCTGTAACACGAGAATACATCATACCATGCTGACGCTCATCGACTCCACGATGTTGGCATCTCCTTCTCCCCCGATTAGCTGGTGATATACGGGGGGCATGGCATACAGCAAATTTTCTTGTTTTTCACTGATTGCTGTATTTCTACCTTCCGATTCCTCTTGTACAGCTTTCTCGTCCGAGTCTCCATGTCCAAGTACACTGGTCATTTCAGAAATATCACGAGATGTCTCTCCGCTAATTCTTTCTGATAAATCGTCGGAATCTCTCGGAGTTGTGGGACGGCTTGGGGAATCGCTGATGGAAGACATTTTGATGATGTTACCTTGGAAACAGACACTCGATCCACCATTATTAATTAAGATCAATTATTGCGTCATGGTTTAAAATGGCTGCGCTGAGAAGAGGACTTTTGAATTGGAAAAGTACGTTTATAAGCACTTGTTCGTGAATTTTAGGTCCTAGTGTATGTAATGACATGGATGATAATACGATATGTATATTTTGACTTATTTTATTCGGATTTGAAGTGTCTTACACTGTTACTGGCAATTAATAATCGGGTTTGTTCACTACGTTATTGATCCCATTATTGCAGTATCTCTGCGTAGTTGGGCAAGAATTTCAAGTGTTAGGTGTATATCAAGTAGTTCTGTGCAACACGAGAGTGCTCCGGCTACGTCTTCTTCGTCAGCTGTACCACAACAAAGTCGCTTTGACAACAGAGCCGATTATGTCTTTGCCAAGCTGGACGATTTGATTAACTGGGCCCGAACAGGTTCTCTGTGGCCCATGACGTTTGGTTTAGCCTGTTGTGCAGTTGAGATGATGCATACAGCAGCAGCTCGTTATGATATGGACAGATTTGGCGTGGTATTCAGAGCCAGCCCTGTAAGTGTAATGTGTGTGTGTGTGTGTGTGTGTGTGTGTGTGTGTGTGTGTGTGTGTGTGTGTGTGTGTGCGTGTGTATGTGTCTGTTATTGCCAGGTACGTACATGAATGTATACATATGTACATAGACATGAATTTCACAGTGCAATTGATTTTTTGACAAACGGCACCCCATAGAAGATTTCCCTTATACTGTATGTACATGTATTGGAATCATGATATAAATTTTCTTGTTTTACAGCATGAATGTGCATGTGTGTACATAGTTTTGTGTAACCAGACCCATTTTCACCTCCATGTTTCAAAAATGGACTTTGTTCTGGTGATCATTTAAAACTCATGACCCACAGTGAGGTCTGGCTATGCGAGACTACTTACGTATGTGTGCATATGTAAGGACTGGTTTAGTGGATGTATACACATTTGCTTTAGACCACGCATATGTACATTTGTATGTATATATACTATAATGTATTGATTTTATGTTCTTCCTTCTATAAGCTATACGTATATTTTATCCATATTTGAATGACATGCAGATGTTGTGTACTTTCACAGTGTACTTTTATAATGTATCTGTACTAATATACTGTGTTTGTATGTTAGTGTAGCAGACCATGAGATAATTCAGTGAGATTGATCATCTACCAGGTTGTTGTTAACTAGCCAAATTGACATATTTTACTTACCTGTCACTTAGCGTCAATCTGATGTGATGATTGTTGCAGGAACACTTACCAATAAAATGGCCCCAGCATTGAGAAAGGTGAACTGTTAGCAATTTACACCAGTACTACCAATGCCTTCCTACATTCATGTAAATAATGCATACGTATGTACAATTAAAAACATGCAATACATATAATATAGTACTGCATATCCATGTACGTATATGTACCATGGGTATATGTAGGTAGGTATAGTACTTGAGGTATAACACTAAATGTCCTACATCAAATGTACGAACAGGTTAAAAAACAGTTAGTGGGAAGTTAAAACACCATACTACCTATGTACATGCATACCAAAGGCGTAGTTTCACATTTTGATAACTGTATAGGTATGTATGTATGTATATCAATGCTTTGTACCCTTCCTAATTCTTGGGTTATTGATTAGTTTCTTGATAGTAGTGATTAGCTTTGTAGTTAATCCTTTTCCTGGTTCTAGAGAGATCATTATCCTTATTTAGTGATAATTTGACACCCTACCCTACCCTACACTGTTGGTAGCAATCCTCCACTACAAGAAACACTCCTCTATATTTTGTCACATTTGTGAGCCTAGAGGTTATGCAACCATGGTCAAAGGTTGCACAATCAAAACAACTGTTTGCGAAGCCTCATTTTCGCTATTCTTCCCCTTGGGAGTTTACATAATATGCTACTAAGGGATACATGGGACCAGCTGGCTGGACCGTGAGTATGTGTACACACTTTTTTGAAAACCAATGTATGGCTATATGTATGTACGTATGTATGTGGATACAGGTAAAGGGATAAGTAGTTTCGTATGATACATTATGTGTATGGTACATACGTATGTACTTACGTCTGTATGTACTTTGATATTAATCTTGTTATGTACTTCATGTACGTATGTACATATGTATGTATTATATGTATATATGTGTGCATATGACCTCACAAAATACTCATACAATTCTGTGACCTAATGATAAACTATGTATGTATAGGTTAGAAGTACATATTATATACTGTATGTGTCCAGTTTTATCACAACATCATATTATGTTTTATGCATCAAAAGGTATACGATCAGATGCCGGAGCCCCGTTGGGTGATATCAATGGGAAGTTGTGCTAATGGAGGTGGATACTACCATTATTCCTACTCTGTTGTGAGAGGGTGTGACCGTATTGTGCCTGTTGACATCTATGTCCCAGGATGCCCTCCCACTGCAGAGGCTCTGTTGTATGGTATACTTCAATTGCAGAAGAAGATCCGACGAAGCCATAAACCAGTTCAGATGTGGTACAGAAGGTGAACTGGATTATGGTTGCTGAATATTATGAACATACTATTATGATCATTATGCACTACAAAGTGTTATGTGAAGTACTGAAATTAATAATAATTATATTATGTGTTATGGAATATAATGTTGAAGTAATGCCATTTAACAGTTCTATTGTGATAATATGTTGCAGTATAATACGTGTGATAATTTTATCTACTTCATCTTTTGGCATGTTTAATTAGTACGTATGTTACACTCAGCAAATGGTATTGAGCTTAGTAACGATGAACTTGAGGAGTGTCATAGACGTTTACACCACTCAGAGTAGTAGGATGAATATTAGCATATTGACCTGCTTTCTCTCTTTTTGGGCAGTAGTATAGATTGCCGGGCTCATATCTTGTATCCAAAGCAGCCTTTTTTTCTCTTCCTGACTTAATATTGTAATTTGCGTAGGCTGGGGCTTCTTCCACCTTTGAAACTTCCTCTTGGTCACTTTTGTCATCTATGTCAGTCATCCTTACGGGCATGATGCTTGACATTCCCTGTATTGCTCCTTTATACCTTCTCTTACACACAACACACCTAGTATAAAGTATCATTCAGAATAGTATTAAAAGATTTAATGTTGAGATGAATGAGTATCATGATATCACTTACGTAATAGCCAACACGGCCAAGAGCACTATCAACATAAGCACCAGTACACATACCAGTGCTATTAGAGCTGAAATGAATATGATTGAAAAGGAAATCTTTTCAAAGCATTGCGTCTTATAATTGCTGTTGTCACACCAACCTGATTGTTCAATATTCTGTTCATTATTTTGGTAGGTTGTAACAGTTGCTGGTTCGCTCCATTCACCCCATCCATGGGAGGTCTGAGTGCGAACTTGTACACTATACTCGGTGTTTGAATCCAGACCTGTTATGACCACCGGATCTGCTTTCTTATAAGCAATCACAGACTTGATAGCATTACTGTTAGAAGAGACAAGAACTTCACATTTTGGTACTGTGGTTACTGTAGCACTCTTGATTTCCAGAATCCATTGTACATTGATTGTAGAGGGTCCGATGGCCCACACAGCAAGATTGATAACTAAAGTATATTAGTGTCAAATTAATTGCTAGAATTTATTAGTATTATCTTAAACAAATTATAGCCAACCTGGTACTGCTGTTCTTGCCGTCACATACAACTGGTGTACAGTTTTACTGCCATGTAGTATGTCTATTCTGAACTTGTACGTTTTGTCAGCACTTAAACCTGAGATTGTACTGACAGCATCTTTAGTGTTGTACCAATGGAGCCCATCCACTGTCACTGCATAGCTTGTGAGTTCATCTATGTGTCCTCCATGTATGTGCAGTGTAATGGTACTTTGTGTGATGTTTGATACCTTCAAACCTATACAAAATTAGGATAGATAGATTTACAATTATTATGGTACATTAGACAGAAATAATGTATAATATTATACTAACGAAACTGATCTCTGTTGGTACACTGTACACCAACGTCTCTTCCATGTCCACAAAGTACACCAGTATTGGTGGTTCCACAATCCAGTAGTGTAGTCTCACTCCCCTCACACTGTACACTGTCCAACAAGATGGCTCCCCTTCCAGGTAGGTAATATGCTGCTAGAGCACCATCAAAGCCAAGCTGTCTACACACAACTTGTGCATCACTTAAGGTCCAGTTGTTGTCACACACAGTACCCCACTGTCCTTCTATCATGATCTCTACACGTCCAAATGACTGTGAGAATGAATTATCATTTTGCAGTTGTATCATGCCATCTAGTAAACATACAGTGGAGAGTATACAGTAGTAGTGTAAATAGTAGTGTGAGTATGTAAATTGAATACAGCTACTTTTTGTATGGTAATGCACTTGATTTTCTATAATTAGTCCACATATGCACTTCTAAGACTTGATACGTCATGTATAAAAATAGTGTAACCAGGTGTAGAGGTGTTTGAAGCAATGAAAATAAAAGCACTATAAATTTATTGTGTAAATACATGAATATAGTATAATTATGTTTTTCTAACCATTTTGCTGCATTTTAGATACTGCATAACCTTTAAGAGAAAATTTTGGTACAAATTAGACCCAGTAATCACAACGTTCTATTTATTTACTATAATATTATGCATGCAGCCCTATGTTCCAAGACCCCATACTTGGAGCATACAACATACATTACAGTCACTATACACTTTCAGATCTAGAATGAGTGCTATGGCAGTGCTATAATTATTCCATGGAATCTATTGCATAATATTATGTAGGTAGCTTTATAGCCATGCCCAGGTATGAGGTTATATGCGTATGTATAAAACATTGTGTCTTTCTTATATATATAATGCGTGCATGTGCGTGTCTACATTATCACCTCCATCATATTGCATGTTGAAAATACATAAATTTGAGGAAATTTCAAAATGTATGTAATTTTACTGAGGAAATTTCTTGTTATTCACTTTCTAAGTGCTTGTGGTCCTAATGTTTGCTCCATACTACTCTGACATAGTGTACGTACCTAACATTAAATTTTTATTATAGTCAATTTATTCACCAATGGGTATATGTACGTACATACCTTTATAACATGTCACTCCAGCACCTTCTCTATGGCTACAATTGTATTGGTCAAAACCATAATGCGAACAACTTTGAAGAGTACCTTCATTTCCTAAACAGCTAACATTGGTCACTGAAATATTACCCCTTCCTTCTCCATACACTGATCCCCTTTGTATTGACAGCACATCATATCCAAGCTGCCTGCAGGTCACATTGCCACTCTTAAGATCCCATCCATTATCACACACTGTACTCCAACCATGTCCATTGAGTACTTCTACTCTTCCTGAGTATACATTGGATGTTTGCTTACCATCAACCAATTGAGCTACGTTTGCAAATTTAATCAAAGAAGTAAATGAAATTTATAATTGATGTTTCTAATTAATTATAGGTATAATAAATTTTATAGGTATTCGTCTATCTCTATATAAGCCTCATAACATTATGATAATCATGCATGGTACATGGGTGGAAGACAGGTGAATCAAAGAGATAAATGGCCATATCCATGCAAGACTTAAGCCAAGTCTCTTGATATAAAAGACACAATACTCATATCCTACTGCATGGATGGGCTACGTATAGCAGTCTTCTTTATTAATTGGACAAAAGTGTCTGTATCTCTGTTACAGCTCAACAAGGAGGGATGCAACAGCTACATAGAATCCTGATATGGCATTAATCTATATTATTAGTATCATTATTGCTTCAAAATTGATTTTCTATACTCACCTTGACTATAGCATGTAACTCCTACATCTCTAGAATTAGGACAGTTATGTGATCGCCTGTGTGCACACTGTACTAGGCTAGTCTCCCATCCAAAGCAGTTTATATTGCTCATCCATGTGTTCCCTAGTCTCCGTCCATTCTCACCACAGCAGTTGCTTGCAATGGCTGTCCAATAACCAAGCTGTTTACAGGCCACTACAGCATCTCTGATATCCCACCCATCATCACATATTGTCCCCCATATTCCATTGATGTAGACTTCAACATGTCCAGATATGACACCAGGTGTACTAGATGCACTGTCAACAAGTCTGATACCTAATGATGTATGAGATATTATAATGATGAATGTTATTTGTAACCGGGGATACCTGGTAAAGTACATGATCTTTGTAATATGCATATACTTTAATTGAAATTGCACACGATATTATAATTGCACACCTACTGGTCCTGTACCACATGTAACTCCAGCATCATCCCTGTGTCCACAGTTGTGGTTGCCCATTCCTCTGTGGGAGCAGTTGAATATTGAACTCTCTGTGCCCTCGCAGGCTACATCATCCATCCAGATCATTCCTGATCCTGGTCCTCTGCTAACAGTGTTTATGGCATAGCTGTAGCCAAGCTGTCTGCAAACAACTCTTGCATCGTTTATATCCCAGTAATGATCACAAACTGTACCCCACTGTCCCCTGACATACACCTCAACACGTCCAGACACTGACCCATCAGAGTTCATTACATCATTGCCTAGTCTTACCTTCCCTATAATGCATGAAATAAGCACGAATAGTCATAGTAATAAAATAGGTATTACATAATATTGTAATATGGGACTATTTTGGGAAGTTAACCATACCTATACCACACGTAAGTCCAGCATCTTCATAATGGTGGCAGTTATGATTCCCAAATCCATTGTGAGGACAGCGCAGCAGTGACGTCTCAGTACCACTGCAGGCTAGACCATCCAACCAGATACGTCCTGATCCCCGACCATAGTATGCTCCTGTTCTTGCAGCCTTAGCATAGTCATACCCCAGTTGACTGCAGGCTACTGTGGCATCATTGATGTCCCATCCATTGTCACATATTGTCCCCCACGTGTTGTTGATGTATACTTCTAAACGTCCAGATATGGTGTAAGTTGTGCGAATGTTGTCTGCTAGTCTCATTTCACCTATCATAAATATATAATTTCAATAATTTCTGCAATTTCTTTCCCATACATGTGCAATTACTATTCCTGGTAAGTAATGCGTAGATCATGACATTGTGAACAACTTACCTATTCCACATGACACTCTAGCAACTTGGCGATTATCACAACTGCGGCGTCTAAATCCACTATGAGCACAATCAAAAAGCGATGTTTCTGTACCACTGCAAGTTAAATTATTAAACACTGTCCTGTAATTGTAACTCGTTGAAAAACTGCTAGATGCTACATAATCATATCCAAGTTGTCTGCAGGCCACTGTGGCATCTTTGATATCCCAATCTTGATAACATATCTCATACCATTGATTATTATAATATACTTCAATCTGTCCCGTAATGCGATTATGAGATATGTAACCATCCATCCGACTTCCTCCTGATACATCTGTACATATTGTGAGGTTATGTGATAGCAACTTACACTTGACTTTGTATAAAGCTTATGTAATGTATTTGAAAATATCTTACCTCTATAGCATGCTACTGCAAATACCTGGTTGTACAAGCACCTTCCTCCAAAGGGTGTCACATCATGATAGCAATGAAGTATTGAATTTTCACTGCCAGTGCAATGCACATTGTTCCATCCTGATGCATTTTTCCAGGTTGTGTAGACATAAATACCTGAACTTTCATACTCAAATCCCAGTTGTCTACACACCAGCCGGGCGAATGTATATCTATTGTACATGTTTTGGTAGCAAACTGGTCCCCATGTTCCATTGACAAGTACTTCTACTGCACCACTGATGAAAGACTGGGTACTTGCTCCACCAGACAGTCTGACAGGTGGAACTATATGCATGTATGAAAAGAAAACTTGAATGAATGATATCATTCTTGTGAATCATTATTGTAGTTAACAAACAAATAATATTAAGTATTTGTTTATTCAGATATTAATATTGCCTCTTAACTTCCAATTTGTGGGTTGCTGTTGATATGTACATCTCCAAGCAAAAGTAAATTTTGGACTTTTACAATTTAAATCTTGTTATTTTCAAATTGAAACTAATTTTGAATCATTCAATTATTCCTACCAAGACACATTCTTTGTACATTTTTGCTCACCATCAAAACACTCCACTCCTGCATCATGACTGTGGCTGTCTCCAGATGGTGAGTAGCTACAGTGCTGTACAGAGGTTTCCTCTCCTTCACATTGCATTCTGTAGGATACTCCACTTCCCTCCCCGTAGTGGGCTGTGAAGCGTAGGGACTCAGCATGGGAATATCCAAGGTATCTGCATACTACATTGGCATCATTAGAGTCCCAGGTTTGATCAGACACTGTTCCCCAGTTTCCATCTCGATACACTTCGACTCGACCAGAAGAGCTGTTTGGTCCATCGGATAGTCGTGCAACTATGGCTGTAATAAAGTGTAATAGTATTAAATAATTATATAGTTACTGTGTAATTCCATATAATTATGGTAACATAAGAGAATTTCAAACTAGAGCATACAGTGCTTCCACATCCAACATTTTATCACTGGAGACAATCCCTTGTAATACTATGGCACTATAAATTGTTGTTTTATAGGACCTAGTAATGTAAATAACTAGAACAGTTGTAATGTTATATTTGAACTAATATGAGATTAACTTGGTTCGAATGCACGACGGTGTAATTATTTATCGTTGTCTATTGTATCTGTTACAGTTTAAGTAGCTGTAAATTCCTGACTGTCATTGCCAAGTTGTTGCCGCATAGCAGGAAAGTTTGGCACCTGGGTTTGCTTGAAGTGTTTTCATGGTTTAAATATGGCTGATTCTTATGTACTCTTGGTGTGCATTTAGAAGACTGCTTTTCATTCGTTATTATATAATTTATGCTTGATGTTTGATAGCTGTATTGTATGTAGGGGAAGAGTTGCCATGTGAGAGCTAACCCTAACCCTAGCAACACAAAGGACCCATATGCCGTGTGAAGGTGACGCGGGAGAGAGTACAGTACTCGGTCATCCTAAGGAAACTATAAGCTAATTGAACACTATTCTTACAGAGACAGGGGACAATACTCTACATGGTAATGACACTAGGGCGTTTCTCAAATGATCCAAATTGAAAAAGTACCTTTATTATATCATACATATTTGGGTGATAATGAGATTGGGCAGATTTCCTGAAAACCACATAATTGCTAAATCCTCCCCCCCGATATTTCTGGCTATGTGATATATCTACATCACACAGTATCACACTTTGTATCATGGTGTACCGTATTGAGAGGTGGAACATGTGATTCCTAGATCTTGACTGTGGCTGCAATCATTGTCTCCAAATCCACTCTGCTGACATTCAAAGATGGAGTGTTTACGACTGTTACATTGAACCTTACTCAACCATATCTTTTCCTTGCCCTCTTCAAAGCTGTTATAATGAGATGGCAGTATGTGGTAATTTCTAAGTATAGGATAGCCTAGTTCTCTGCATACAACACGAGCACTTGAATAGTACCAGCCGTCACTACACACAGTCCCCCATTCTCCATTGATAAAGACTTCAATTCTACCAGAATATGTAGTGGTAGTTTGAGTACCGTTGGCAAGACGTATGAAACCTGAAGAGATAAAATGATACAAATAGTCAACTACAGTTGTTGTGACAATGATTGTGAGAATTGAGTTAATAGTCTCTCCTATCATAATGCAATGCTGCGTTCTGTTTATGATTGATGATTTGCAATCAGGTGGTATATTTGACACTGTACTGACTTGGAAAAATAACTTGCTAAACATTTAACAACTAAGAGAAATTTATCCTGACCTTTAACACAGGTAACATTGCCAGCTGCACAGCTGTAATGATGATTGAGGTCATGGGGACAATCCAGTAATGCACTCTCATTTCCATGGCATCTCAGGTTGCTCACTGCATATTCATGAACTTGTGCAGTAGTAGATGAGGTGAATACTGCTCTCAAATATCCAAGTTGCTTGCACACTACTTGTGCATCCTTTGTATCCCACTGTGAGTCAGCACACAGTACATATGAGGCACCGTTGGTTGTCAGTTGCACACTACCCAAATATGAACCTTCACTTGTAGTCCCATTCAGAACTGAAATATTTCCTGTGTGAAAATAATAAGGGGATGGTTTTTAGGTATTAAGGCAATCGTGTTGATACTGCACTGCAACCTGACATGACCACTATATATAATTGCCGTCATATGTACGGCTTCCATTGTTTGTGAAATCCTATTGGCTATAGGCTGTAGGTGTAACCTATGCCCTAGATATTAGTCTGTCTAGCTAGACTGTGCCATGCCAAACCAAAAGGGATGAAGAAGGAAGAGGAATTGCCTATAATGTGTGAAAATTAGTCACAAGTAGAATGCGACACTAAACCAATGGAATTATACTTCCAAGAAACGCTGGCAATGATACCCTTCCATGATCAGAGAGAATCTGGGGTAGCTATAGTATTATATGTTTATACCTACCCCTTTGATATTCTATATTACTGTATTATTTTCATAATTAGTCTGGTTCAAGCATGCATGTATAAGATGTATTATATATAGTGTATATGACATGTATATGTTTTATATATGTGTGTATGTATATATTGTATATGACATGTATTATATATTATGTAGAATGTTCCTGTTTGTCCTCATCTATGACATTAACAACAAAATCAAACATTACCCATTTCTGAATCAAATAGATGAGCAAATACTGTTTCTACAGTTATTCACTCTTATTAATCCTGCACCCAGCTCAGTAACTCAATGCCTTCACAAATTATTGTCTTAAAGTGACCAGTTTCCCCAAGTAACCTAGATGACTAAAGTGCCTATCTTCATAAGCGATTGTACACAATGGATATTGATTTTATCTGCCATTCATGATATATGGAGAGATTTACAGTAACTATAGGACTGCATGCTACAATTGGCAGAAGTTCACATGAAAATACGTTTGCATTCAAATGAATATTATTGCTGCTATAATGCAGAAACAAACAATTCGAGTTAAACATCAAGTATTTTGAGCTAAAAACTATTTGATTTAGGTACATTTAGTCTTTTTCTCTTTTTTCTGTTTTTTCCTTAAAAAAATTATACGTATTTTACTATAAAAATTATTATTATCATTATTATATAATAGAGCTTGCCATTCATTAATATAATTAGATATAAAAATATACATTTGATGTAAGTACACATAACGACTAAAGGAACAGTAATGTACAGTAAAAGTAACAATATTACTAAGGACTATTACATGATGGTAACATAGACAATAAACAGACATAATGCAACATGCAATATATACCATAAATTATAAGTCCAGGAATGCACATATATTATATAATATTATAGTATAATATAGTCAAAAAAGGAAAAAAGGAAAGGAGGGTGAAATTAAGAATCAGAAGACAAGTTAAAAGTTATGACCTGATCCTGTCTTCAGCATTGGAAAGTGTGATTAGGCCGGGATGTTGATAGAAAAATATAAATCAGTTAGTACACACACCCTTAACCAGAATCAACTGGGGTGAGTCACAGTCAATTGTAGATTTGGATGCTGATGATCTATATAGATCCTCTGATTACCATGATGGAAGATCGTAAGTGGCTACGTAAGAGAGTCTTCTCATGAGTATTGATGTTATGTTACTGTAGGTTTGTCTCCTTTTTGCTACAATCATCTGGCCTCTTGTAGAGGATAGATGTTGCTGGTGCCAGACCCCCTTTACAGACATCATAAGGGGGATGAAAGAGCCATGCTCAATTTTGCATACTTTCTGCTTGTACACTCTTCTTTTCTTCTTCTCCTGTGCTTGAAAAAGGGAGGCAAGCGTCTTTGTCAATGGGTTGGCACTAAAGGGTTGAACACCCTCACATCAAAGAATGTGTCTTGGCCATCAGTCCAGCATCCCCTGTACTTGATGTATATACTAGTCTGCTGTTGTCATTTGTGTTGGCAGTCCTCATAGACATTGTTTCCCTGCTCAATGGCTTCAGTGCAGGCTCATTCTCCACAAATTTGCTATTTCATGAAGAAGGCTTCCTCTTAGGTCTCTTACCTCATTGTGGCGCATGATCACATAACCACCTTTGGAACAACTGAGAGCATGGTCTACTGTGTTGGACTTTCCGCATGTGTATGTAACAGGCATGCTCTTAGGTCTCCAGCCATACTTCAAAGCCAAAACATCCCTGAAAGTGGCTTTATCTAGAGCCAAACCATACGTTTTAATTGGTAGAGTGGCCAGCCAGGCAGCTGCTCCTTTCTTTTTGGACAAAGACAGTTCTTCAGTGTTGTGTTGAAAGCACCCCAGATGTCCTCAGCCTGCTTCTTGATTCTTTGATTCTCTGCCTTTTTGTATGATTGGCACATTTTTCCTGCTCTGTCAAGATTTGAATTTGACTGTTTCCCATATTCCTAAGGCTGATCATGATCATCCTGGATTTGGCATTGAATTATTCCGCAATGTCCGGAAAAATGTCAACCCAGACCCCCTATTTTAGTCGGTAGTGCAAACAGTTGTCTTTCTTTGTCGCTGATGGTTTGCTGGTATGAGATGGTATCGTAAAATATGGTTTGCTGGTATGAGATGGTATCGTAAAATTTCTTCAACTGGTTGAAGAAGGTGGATTGTGTTCCCGTTGTTCTGGATAGATAAGACCATTTGTTCTCTAAGCTGTGGATTAGGACTGAATAGGCTGCTTGCGGTTGGCTTTTAGCTATTGATGTAAGCTATTTGAGTTTGATTCCCATTCATGAACCTTTGCTGCATGAAAACCTCTGTGAAGTCTTGCTCGGCAATAGCAGAACCAAGATAGCCTTTGCCCTTTGTTGTGATTTTGATTTTTGTGTCTTGGAAACATCTTTTTGTGTCTTCATAGTACTTTTCTTTCACAAATAGTCAGCTTTTCATAGGATTCACAAAATATCCATATGCTGGACCCAGCTTCTCAATCTTGTCCGACCATGATCAAATGTGAGGTATTGAGCCTGCGACTGTGGAATCATTTTACATACCAAATTTGTTGTATTGTGGGATTGCAGTCCAGCTGACAAATGAGAGGCATAGTAACAATGGCATACATAACCCTGGCTAAAAGATCTCTTTGGGGTAGTTCCTTCTTTTGATGTGACTACGTCACCATTTATGAATAGAGTTGGATCTGACTGAAATGTGTTAACTAGCACCATCCGAGTTGATATTGACAATTCTATTCGAACATTTTATTCAATCGGGATGGGAGCCAATTATTGATGCACGGGTTTCCATTCTTTCGACATTTACACTTGAAGCACTGCCTGCTTTGATTACACTTGCAGCATACAGACATTGCTTAATCAACAACTTTCTCCAATAGTGGATATCATCTGCAATCTGACGTATATTATTTTTCATTGAATCATTAATTGTTATTGAATTATGGTAAAATTCACTGTAACGCAGTTACGTGTACAAATGTATGTATTAGACGAGTGTAACGTACCGGAAGTCAAAATGAAAATAATATTATGGTATTAGCGGAGCCTCAGGTACAGTGACTATTTATCATTACACTGTTTTGATTAAAGGAACCCCTTATTTACAAGCACTTATATATATGGTCAATGGAAGGAACAGGTGCATAATTGATATGTTGTTCTATTGGGACAAAGACAGGAAACTGTGCAGTGTAGTCACTTCATGCAGGTAACGGGAATTATGAAATCCATCTGTAAACATGTTTGTTATGACCTTAAACTCAGTGAAGCAGTAAAATTTGTTCATTTCTAATGATTCATGATCATTAATAAGGATTCTTCTTGGAGTTATGTTTTCTTATACAGTAACAAAAGTGACTCATAGTACACTCGCAAAGTATTATAGTGCAAATTCTGGTTGAGCTCATTGACATTAAAATCTACAGGTATACATATTTCACGCAAAATAAATAATGTTATATGTCAGTAGGGTGACCAATAGAGCCCTCTCAAAGTAACTGACTCATAGGGTTGGAATGTGATCTGGATCCCACCAATATCGCCTGTGTGATAATTGTCCACTAAATTTAGTGGCGCCTACTAACTGAAGATTCTTTCTTTCAGATGCACTTATACGTTCAGTGGTGGTATTATAATAATATATCTACTAGTGCTTACAGTGACTGTGTGTGATTAGGACCAATATGTACAAAAATGTGTGTACATTTAATTCAGTGTATTTTGTATAGACGCCTTTTTGCTATTATGCAATAAAAGCCATAATTGCGCAAGGTCAATTTTGGTAGGCAAGAGCAGGACGATACTGCGTGGAGCTGGACTCGTTCAACGAACATGCAGAATTCGCACACTTGTACGTCCTCAAGAATAGTAAAAAACAGGCAGTTTTGTTCGTTCTTTCTTATCAATATGGCAAGCAAAAGTGACCTGGACGACAGTTTGTTGGCCGCCGAAGACTGCTGTGATACCGAATAGCAGGCTTGAACTCACCGCCTGGTAACTCACAACGTTCCCGAGCTACGTTGTCCAGCTAAACGGCTATATATCGATCAAGAAAACAAAAAACCATGCAGTGTAGTCACTTCATGCAGGTAACGGGAATTACGAAATTTCATCAGTAAACAGGTTTGTTATGACCTGAAACTCAGTGAAGCAGTACAATTTGTTCATTTCTAATGATTCATGATCATTAATATGGATTCTTCTTGGAGTTATGTGCAGTAGTACCTCATAGTACACTCGCGAAGTATTATAGTGCAAATTCTGGTTGAGCTCATCGACATTGAATTCTACAGGTAGCTACATATTAATAATAATACACAAAATAAATGATATTATATGAGTAGGATGACCGATAGAGCCCTCTCAAAGTAACTAACTCATAGGGTTGGAATGTGATCTGGATTCCACAAATATTGCCTATGGTTGGTGATCGATAATTGTCCACTAAATTTATATTAGTGGTGCCTACTAACTGAAACTTATAAGTTCTTATACAATATTATATAGATTCTGTCTTACAGAATCTGATACACTTATACGTTTAGTGGTGATATTATTAATAATAATATATCTACTAGTGCTTACATTGTCAAGGACTGTGTGTGATTAGGACCAATGTGTACAAAGTAGGTTTACGCTACAGTGTAATGTAGCATTTCCAGTGTTGAGGGTATATAGTATATTCCAAATCAACTGGGAACTCACCTTTAATACAAGACACTCCAGCATCATAAAAGTGGTCACAGTTATCCACATCAGTACTGTGAGTGCAGTCAGTCAGTTTACTCTCTCCCCCATCACAAGTGACATTTCTCAGCCAGATTCTGCCTCTTCCAGGACCATAGTAAGCTCTAGTGTCTGCTGATCTGCTGTACTCATAGCCCAGCTGACGGCAAACTACATCAGCTTCATTCTCAGTCCAGGTATCTCCACACACTGTTCCCCATTCACCTCCAACCTGGATCTCAACCCGTCCTGAGTAGAAATTTACTGACTTCTCTCCATCCACAAGTCTGATCAACCCTGTAATTTCATATAATATGGACAATAAGAAACACAGTAGCATAATGCACTATTGGTATCAGTACACTATTATTCTGCTACCTTCTCCATCAGCTTCAAATACAGGAACTGTGAGCAAAAAGAAAACTACAAGTATAGTCTTCATGGCTCTGACGTTCCAAATGGAAAAATGGACTATTTGACTACTTTAAATCAGTTGCTCACCTACACTATGACCTTTCATAATCACATTAACACTTGTATAGTATCCATGTATTATAGTATTAATATTATATAGGTTTATATTAAGTGTATACAGTATAAACCTGAAATTATTGAATTATGGTACTGCAACCCTGATAGTGGTATAGGTCATCATGCTAATGTGATTAACTGTAATTAGATTGTGATAATGGTGCCCGGGCAGTTTCAAAGGGCTTAAGTACTGGAAAACCTTGCCTATTTGACTCTTATGAATTCTCCACCCATCACTATGACCTTTTACAACTACATTTGTGTAACACTTGTATGGTATTTGTGTATAGTTTTGTTGCATTAACTAGAGAATATCGAATGAACTACGATAACACCACTGTAACAAGGTTAGGCCGTCATGTTTGTAATGTAATTTACTGTTAATAGTGAATCTACACATGTACTTGTACAACTATTACATGACTTTGGTATTATAATATAAACAGTCATATAATAATAATGTTATAATTATTTTGATTGTAAAAATATTGTATGTGGAGTTGACTATCACTCCATTATTATACCTCTGACTTCAAAATACACGGCACAATGCCCTATAGTATTAGTTGTATTATAGCTGGGAATTGAGGAAAATTATTATAATAAGTAATTGTACCACCCCATTACAGTAACTGGAGATCTACAGAAAATGAATATAGTAGATCACCATTATTTTGCATATTAAATTACTTATAACCTTTGATTCATGACATTTCATTTGAATTTAGAACATGGCATTTACAATATATAACTGATCCTTATCTGACTTGGACGAACATGGACTTACTGGTAAATGCGTGTGACCGTGTGAGTGCGTGCATGGGTGCATTTTTTTATTCAACATCGATCATGTGTGTGTACATTTTTGTGTGCAAGTGTGGGTGTTTGTATTTTGGTATATATAGACTCCTTACCACTACTAACCAATAAAAGCCATAATTGCACAAGGTCAAATTTGGTAGGCAAGAGCAGGACGATACTGCATGAAGCTGGACTCGTTCAACGAACATGCAGAATTTGCACACTTGTATGTCCTCAAGAATAGTATACAACAGGCAGTTTTGTCGGGGATCACATCTTTGTTATCGATATGTCAAGCAAAGACGATCTGGACGACAGTTTGTTGGCCGCCAAAGACTGCTGTGATGCCAAACAGCAGGCTTTCACTCACCGCCTGGTAACTGGCAACGTTCCCGAGCTACGTTGTTCAGCTAAATGGCTATCGATTAAACTGTAATATTTTTTGAGAAAGGTCGGCATCGTTGAAAGGATAGTCTGCATGTCAGAACTGTATTCGGCGCCCAGATAAAGCCATAGATCAAGAGTCCTGATTTCTCTGGCCTCACCTGCTTCAATGACGACGTCAGAACCAAGCTAAGATGTCGGCCTTTCTTGAAAAATGTTTAATACAAACCCTGACATGTTACCAGATGTAAGGGGTTTGTCTGGTCTGAGTGATCAAGACTTGGTATAATTGTGGAATCTTAAATGGGAATGTTGACAGACTGAAGCAGTACGTGTGTGAGGTTAGGGCCTTGGATTGCTGTGATGTTGATAGGTTGGTTGCAGACTTGAGATCAGCTCCGTGGTGGATGATGAAGACTTTAGATAACATACTAGACAGTCAATGGGAATATTGGAAGAAGCTATATACATTCAACAGGGTGCTGGACTCTCATGCTCCCCTGAAAATATTAAGAGTGAGGAAGAAGACATTACCATGGATTAGTCCAAATATGTGACTTTCGATGAGAGAGAGAAATTGCCAATGTAAGAAAGCTAAGACGGAGGAGGACTGGGTGTACTTCAAAACATGAAAAACATGGTAAAGAGATGAGGACTGCCGAGTTGCATTATTTTAAAAGAGTCAGCAATTAAGCCAAGAAAAACCCCAAGAAGGTTTGGAAGGAGCTAGGCCGGCTATTAGGTAATCAAAAGTATCTGGAATGAACACTTCAAAAGGAACGTTGCCTGATCAAAAGAGCATTGCAGAGGAGTTTGGTACATAATTTTCGTCTGGTTGGAGTACTAGATGAATGTGATAGTGCTGCGATAAATGAAATCGGGACTCCCTGTTTGTGGCCATGAGTTCAGTTTCATTAAAAGTGGAAGCAGAAGACGTACTAGGCTTACTAATAAGTTTGGATGTTAACAAAGCAACAGGATCAGATGGAATAAGTGCTAAACTACTACGGACTTGTGCTTCAGGTATCAGTCCAAACCTTACGTCATTGTTCAACTGCAGCCTGTTACCTGATATGAGGTATATTAGAGTGATAAAGTAAAGATTGTAATGTGGACATTAGCATCATTCCACATAGCTATACATTACACATATTATGACCCATGCAGCCAACCGTGCTATCAGGAGGAGTACTAGACTGAGTACACATATGCATACCAGTGGTATTAGAACTAAATTAAATGAATAAACTTAAAGGTATACTATTTTATATCCATGACAGATGAGCTCAAGTTGATATAATGGTTTAACTCTATGCTCATTATCAAAATCACCTGATTGTCCGATATTAATTTTCACTGCTGTGCGTACTCATGTTCTGTACTGATATTCTTACTGACACGTACATCTGATATATAGTTGTATTGCCAGGCAGTATGTCCATTTTAACTTTGTATACTTTATCAGCTCTTAAACCTGAGGTTGTACTGACAGCTTCTTTTGTGTGGTACCAATGGAACCCATCCACTGTACTACATAGCTTGTTAGTACATTTATGTATCCTCCACATAAATGCAGTGTTATGGTACTTTGTGTGGTGTTTAATACATCCAGAACTGAAGTGACAATAAAATAATTACATTGTTATGTTCAAATTTGACATTTGTGATAATTACACGAAGTACCAGACAAGTACCTACCAAACTGATCTCTGTTGCTACACTGTACACCAACATCTCTTCCATGTCCACACAGTACATCAGTATCGGTGGTTCCACATTCAAGTAGTGTAGTCTCACTCCCTTCACACTGCACACTGTCCAACAAGATGGCTCCCCTTCCAGGTAGGGAATACGCTGGTAAAGCACCATCAAAGCCAAGCTGTCTACACACAACTTGTGCATCACTAAAGGTCCAGTTGTTGTTGCACGCAGTACCCCACTGTCCTTCTATCATGATCTCTACATGTCATCCAGATGGCTGTGTAAGTGAATTATCATTCTGTAGTTGTATCATGCACACACAGCGGAGAATAGGAACACCTGTGAACTCAAAAAGTAATAAGAAACTATATATCTGAACTGAACATACAATGTACTGCAATCAGAATGGGTGCTATCACATGCAATGATATAAATATGTCACAGAACCTTTAATTATTGCAAGATATGTATAGTCAGCCACATAGCCATGCTCAGGTACTGTATATACAACCAAATATATAGCATTGTTTAGCAATTTATTATATAATATGTGCATCTAATCTATCTCACTACATATGATGACATTGCAATGCATGGAATTTTTGGAATCAAAAAAAGAATATTTGAGGAAGTGCTGGTGCAGTTCCCAGAGCCTTTTTTCATGGCTCTATGTTAATGATGCCCTACCAAAATGTTAGCTTTGGTCTGGGTACCTTGAACTATGAAAACACCGTGTTTTATAATGACTACCTGTATGCATGTGGTCCTTCTAACACAACATGTATTATAGTCCCCATACAACCATGACCATGTACATCCCTTTATAACATGTCACTCCAGCATCTTCTCTGACTACAATTGTACTGGTAATAACCATAATGTGAATAACTTTGAAGAGCACCTTCATTTCCTAGACAGATCCCCTTTGTATCGATAGCACATCATATCCAAGCTGCCTGCAGGTCACATTAACACTCTTAAGATCCCATCCATTATCACACACTGTATGTACTCCAACCATGTCCATTGAGTACTAGCTTCCACTCTTCCAGAGTATACATTGGATGTATACTCTGGAAGAGTAGATGTATGTAAGTATGACGTTACAATTGCTTATCCCACTGTAACAGCTATATATCAAGTATATACATTATATTATTTAGGCAAAACCACCACCAATTAATTCCTGAACCAGTAAATGAGCATCATTTACTTAGTACCTTGACCGTAGCAAGTATCTCCCACATCTCTAGAATGGGAACAGTAATGAGATCTGTCGTGTGCACACTGTACCAAGCTAGTATCTTACCCGGAACAGTTTACACCACTCATCCAAATAGTCTCTTGTCCTTGTCCATTCTTACCACAGTAGTTGCTTGCAACAGCTGTCCATAACCAAGTTGTTTACAGGCCACTACAGCATCTCTGATATCCCATCCATCATCACATATCGCTCTCCATATGTGCTATACTGTACAGTAGTAGGTGAGATAAACACTGTTCTCAGATATCCGAGTTGCTTGCATACTACTTGTGCATCCTTTGTATCCCACTGTGAGTCAGCACACAGTACATATAAAGCACCATTGGCTATCAGCTGTATACTACCTGAATGTGAACCTTCTCTAGTACTTGTAGTACCATTCAGAACTGAAATGTTTCCTGTGTAAAGAAAATAAAGGGGATGGTATTTTAAGTAATTAGGCCATCAGTTTGTGACTGTATATACTGAACACCTGCCTATGAAATCTACTTATAAGCCCTAGCCCTATTTGTGTAAGAGTCTGTGCATGTTTAGCCACCTTGTGTCAACAAAAATTGCTTGTCTTCTGCGCATATACTGTAGCTGACAATGTTTGTGCAACTATGAAGAGACTCTGTTTCCATTATGTATGGCTTCCATTGCTCATGAAAAACATAGTATGGATCAGATTCTGAAATTGATGTTACATAGTATGTCACATTGTCACTATAGCAAATTGCAGTAATGGATGCAGCGATGGGTTTATATCTTTACTTAATAGACTTACTGGTGAATTTTAATGGATTTCACTTATATATGCTGATGGGCTTACAAAATAGTGTTGTGGTGTGTGTGTGTGTGTGTGTTTGTGTGCATGTGTGAGTGTCTGTTAATGTCAGGTACATGCATAAGTGTATACATACATACATAGGCGCCGCATGAATTTCACAATGCAATTGAGTGTACTGCATATTGCGGTACAGAAGATTTCCCTTGTACGTACATGTATTGGTATCATGATATAAATTTACTTATTTTACAACATAAGTGTGCATGTGTGTGCATAATTTTGTGTAACCAGATCCATTATCACCTCTAATTTTAAAACTTGGACTATGTTCTGGTGATCATTTAAAACTCATGACCCAAAGTGAGGTCTGGCTATGTGAGACTACGTACGTATGGTACATATGTGAGGACTGATTTAGTGGATATATACACATTTGCCTTTAGACTATCATCAAAGTACATACAACTATTACGTATGTATGTACTTTGATACTCGTTATATACATATGTATGTACAATATGTATATATGTATGTATTCATATAACCTCATTGAATACTCAATGCAGTTCTGTGACCTAATGACAAACTATGTATAGGTTAGCCCTATTTATCACTACTCTGTTGTGAGAGGGTGTGACCGTATTGTGCCTGTTGACATCTATGTCCCAGGATGCCCTCCCACTGCAGAGGCTCTGTTGTATGGTATACTTCAATTGCAGAAGAAGATCCGACGAAGCCATAAACCAGTTCAGATGTGGTACAGAAGGTGAACTGGATTATGGTTGCTGAATATTATGAACATACTATTATGATCATTATGCACTACAAAGTGTTATGTGAAGTACTGAAATTAATAATAATTATATGTGTTATGGAATATAATGTTGAAGTAATGCCATTTAACAGTTCTATTGTGATAATATGTTGCAGTATAATACGTGTGATAATTTTATCTACTTCATCTTATGGTATGTTTGTTAGCATGTGACACTCAGCAAATGGTATTGAGTTTAGTAACGATGAACTTTAGGAGTGTCATAGACATTTACATCACTCAGAGTAGCAGGATTAATATTAGCATATTGACCTGCAGCTGCTTTTGCTCTTTTTGGGTAGTGGTATTGATTGCCGGGATCATATTTTGTACCCGAAGCAGCCTTTTTTTCTATTCCTGAGTTCACAGTATAATTCAGGTAAACTGGGTCTTCTTCTACCTTTGAAACTTCCTCTTGCCAATGGTCACTTTTGTCATCTATGTCAGTCATCCTTACAGGCATGTTGCTTGATGTTTCCTGTATTGCTCCTTTATACCTTCTCTTACACACAACACACCTAGTATAAAGTATATATTGGAATGGTATTAAAAGTTTTATTGTTGAGATGAATGAGTATCATGATATCACTTACGTAATAGCCAACACGGCCAAGAGCACTATCAACATAAGCACCAGTACACATACCAGTGCTATTAGAGCTGAAATGAATATGATTGAAAAGGATATCCTTTCAAAGCATTGTGTCTTATAATTGCTGTTGTCACACTAACCTGATTGTTCAATATTCTGTTCATTATTTTGGTAGGTTGTAACAGTTGCTGGTTCGCTCCATTCACCCCATCCATGGGAGGTCTGAGTGCGAACTTGTACAGTATACTCAGTGCTTGAATCCAGACCTGTTATGACCACCGGATCTGCTTTCTTATAAGCAATCACAGACTTGATAGCATTACTGTTAGAAGAGACAAGAACTTCGCATCTTGGTATTGTTGTTACTGTGGCACTCTTGATTTCCAGAATCCATTGTACATGGATTGTAGAGGGTCCAATGGCCCACACAGCAAGGTTGGTAACTAAATTATGTACATTAAAGTACATTAGTTTGATAAGTATCAACTTAATTACTGGCAATTATTAGTATTATCTTAAGCAGATTATAGCTAACCTGGTACTGCTGTTCTTGTCATCACATACAACTGATGTACAGTTCTACTGCCATGTAGTATGTCTATTCTGAACTTGTATGTTTTGTCAGCACTTAAACCTGAGATTGTACTGACAGCATCTTTAGTGTGGTACCAATGGAGTCCATCCACTGTCACTACATAACTTGTGAGTTGATCTATGTATCCTCCATATACATACAGTGTTGTGGTAGTTTGTGTGACATTTAATACATCCAAACCTATATAAGATGAAGGTGGATAAATTTATAATTATTATTGTAGTTACATCTGGCAAAAATAATGTACTAACGAAACTGATCGCTGTTGGTACACTGTACACCAACATCTCGTCCATGTCCACACAGTACACCAGTATTGGTGGTTCCACAATCCAGTAGTGTAGTCTCACTCCCCTCACACTGTACACTGTCCATCAAGATGGCTCCCCTTCCAGGTAGGTAATATGCTGCTAGAGCACCATCAAAGCCAAGCTGTCTACACACAACTTGTGCATCACTTAAGGTCCAGTTGTTGTCACACACAGTACCCCACTGTCCTTCTATCATGATCTCCACACGTCCAAATGACTGTGAGAATGAATTATCATTCTGCAGTTGTATCATGCCATCTAGTAAACATACAGTGAAGAGTATATTGGTAGTATTGTGAACTCAGAAAGGAACAAGGATATAATTAATTTATTGAACACAGCTACTTTGCATGGTAATGGACTTGATTTTCTATCATTATTCCATAGATTCTACTAAGAGTTAATAAGCCAGCTATATAATGTAACCATGTGTTTGGGTGTTTGAAGCCATATTATAAAGCCCCATAAATTTATCATGTAAATACAAATGTGTTTTATCTAAACCATTTTGCTGCATTTTGGATACAGCATAAATTTTAACAGGAAATTTCAGTACAAATTAGGCCCAGGAATCACAATGTTTTATTTATCCACTATATTATGCATGCAGTTCTATGTTCCAACTTTCCATACTTTGAGCATACAACATACATATAACAGTCACTATACACTTTCAGATTGAGTGCTATGGCAGTGCTATAATTATTCCACGGAACCTATTGCATAATATTATGTACTCTAGGTGGCTGTGCAGCCACGCCCAGGTATGAGGCTATATATAAAGCACTCTATATGTCATGTGCATGCGGGTGTCTACATGCATATCACCTCCATCTTATTGCATATTGCAAATACATAATTTTATTGTAACTGTTTGGAAATTTTACTGACAAACAGTATATATTGTTATATTAACTTTAATTGCTTGTGGTCTAGGTCCTATGTTTGCTTCTTATACCATATACTCTGATGCAGCGTGCATTATTGTCATAGTCAATTTATTCACCAATGGGTATGTATATACCTTTATAACATGTCACTCCAGCACCTTCTCTATGGCTACAATTGTATTGGTCAAAGCCATAATGTGAACAACTTTGAAGAGCACCTTCATTTCCTAGACAGCTAACATTGGTCACTGAAATATTACCCTTTCCTTCTCCATACACCGATCCCCTTTGTATTGACAGCACATCATATCCAAGCTGCCTGCAGGTCACATTGCCACTCTTAAGATCCCATCCATTATCACACACTGTACTCCAACCATGTCCATTGAGTAACTCTACTCTTCCCGAGTATACATTGGATGTTTGCTTACCATCAACCAATTGAGCTAAGTGTGCAATTGAATCAAAAATGAAATCCACATTATAAATTGATGTTTCTATTGAATTATCATATATTAATAATAAACTTGATAAGTATTTGTCTATTTCTATAAGCTTCATAACATTATGTTAATCACGGTACATGATGAAAGGTGAATCAAAGAGATAAGCGGCCTTATCCAAGATATAAGTCAGTTTTCTTGATATAAAAAACACAATGCTCGTATATCCTCCAGCATGGATGGGCTATACATAGCAGCACTTTTCATTAACTGGACAAAAAGTGTCTGTATCTCTGTTACAGCTCAACAAAGAGGGATGCAATAACTACATAGATATAGCATTGGTCTACATACGTATCTACGTATGTAGTAATTATTATGTATCATTATTACTTCAAAGTGTAACAGTGTTGTCCATGTGTATGTCCTTGTATGTGCATTGACATTGTATGTCTGTGCATGTGTTGTGATAGATAGTGCTTGTACTTGTGAGGATTCTGCTTGTGTATCATTTCACCTTTAGTATTATATCATCTTTGTGTTACAGTGAGCACCACCCCTATAGTCACCTGTCTTTGAGTAACTACTGCCTATCACTTTACTATCACTTTACTATGTCTGGACATTCAGTCTCCATTGTGCTTTAACACTTAGTGTATTCTCTGTGTGGGCACTTGTCCCCTTTCACTGTACCTTATTTAAGTAGAACCTCACTGTTGTACTTAGTCTAGTGCTTAGTCTAGAGTTTGGATATTACTTGAATTATCTGTGCATTCAGTTACTGCTGCGTTACGTGCGACTTGCGTTAGCTCTTACGGACACGGTTACAAAAGTTAACTTACTATACTCACCTTGACTATAGCATGTAACTCCTACATCTCTAGAATTAGGACAGTTATGTGATCGCCTGTGTGCACACTGTACTAGGCTAGTCTCCCATCCAAAGCAGTTTACATTGCTCATCCATGTGTTCCCTAGTCTCCGTCCATTCTCACCACAGCAGTTGCTTGCAACAGCTGTCCAATAACCAAGCTGTTTACAGGCCACTACAGCATCTCTGATATCCCACCCATCATCACATATTGTCCCCCATATTCCATTGATGTAGACTTCAACATGTCCAGATATGACACCAGGTGTACTAGATGCACTGTCAACAAGTCTGATACCTAATGATGTATGAGATATTATAAGGATGAATGTTATTTGTAACTGGGGATACCTGGTACGGACATGATCTTTGTAATATGCATATACTTTGATTGAAATTGCAAACAATATTATAATTGCACACCTACTGGTCCTGTACCACATGTAACTCCAGCATCTTCATGGTGTCCACAGTTATGGTTTCCTATTCCTCTGTGGGAGCAGTTGAATATTGAACTCTCTGTACCCTCGCAGGCTACATCATCCATCCAGATCATTCCTGATCCTGGTCCTCTGCTAACAGTATTTATGGCATAACTGTAGCCAAGCTGTCTGCAGACAACTCTTGCATCGTTTATATCCCAGGAATCACCACAAACTGTACCCCACTGTCCCCTGACATACACCTCAACACGTCCAGACACTGACCCATCAGAGTTCATTACATCATTGCCTAGTCTTACTTTGCCTATAATGCATGAAATATAATAAATATGAATAATTATTGTAATAAAAGAGGTATTACATAATATTGCAATGTAGGACTATTTTGGGAAGTTAACCATACCTATGCCACAAGTAAGTCCAGCATCTTCATAATGGTGGCAGTTATGATTCCCAAATCCATTGTGAGGACAGCGCAGCAGTGACATCTCAGTACCACTGCAGGCTAGACCATCCAACCAGATACGTCCTGATCCCTGTCCATAGTATGCTCCTGTTCTTGCAGCCTCAGCATAGTCATACCCCAGTTGTCTGCAGGCTACTGTGGCATCATTGATGTCCCATCCATTGTCGCATATTGTCCCCCACGTGTTGTTGATGTATACTTCTAAACGTCCAGATATGGTGTAAGTTGTGTGAACATTGGCTGCTAATCTCACTCCACCTACCATAAATATATGACTTCAATAATTTCTGCAATTTCTTTCTCATACATGTGCAACTACTGTTCATGGTAAGTAGTGTGTGGATCATGACATTGTGAACAACTTACCTATTCCACATGACACTCTAGCAACTTGGCGATTATCACAACTGCGGCGTCTAAATCCACTATGAGCACAATCAAAAAGCGATGTTTCTGTACCACTGCAAGTTAAATTATTGAATGCTGTCCGGTAATTGTAACTCGTTGAAAAACTGCTAGATGCTACATAATCATATCCAAGTTGTCTGCAGGCCACTGTGGCATCTTTGATATCCCAATCTTGATAACATATCTCATACCATAGATTATTATAATATACTTCAATCTGTCCCCTAATGCGATTATGAGATACAGAACCATCCATTCGAATTCCTCCTGTTACACCTGTACATATTGTGAGGTTATAAGATAGCAACTTATGCTTGACTTTGTATATCAAAAATTTATGTAATATATTTGGAAATATCTTACCTCTATAGCATGCTACTGCAAATACCTGGTTGTACAAGCACCTTCCTCCAAAGGGTGTCACATCATGATAGCAATGAAGTATTGAATTTTCACTGCCAGTGCAATGCACATTGTTCCATCCTGATGCATTTTTCCAGGTTGTGTAGACATAAATACCTGAACTTTCATACTCAAATCCCAGTTGTCTACACACCAGCTGGGCAAATATATATTCATTGTTTATGTTTCTGTAGCAAACTGTTCCCCATGTTCCATTGACAAGTACTTCTACTGCACCACTGATGAAAGACTGGGTACTTGCTCCACCAGACAGTCTGACAGGTGGAACTGTACACATGCATGAAAAGAAAACTTGAATGATATCATTCTTGTGAATCATTATTGTAATTAACAAACAAATGATAAATATTTACTGATTCAGATATTAATACTGCTTCTTAACTTCCAATTTGTGGGTTGCTGTTGATATGTACATCCCTGAGCAAAATTAAATTTTGGACTTTTACAATTTAAGTCTTGTTATTTTTAAATTGAAACTACTTTTAATTTAAATTATTTCTACTGAGACACATTCTATGTAATTTAATCGAAGATTGAATGTGGTTAATGTCGTCATTGGGAGCACGCGCCCACGCTCACCTTGCACAAGATGTTAACATGGAGGGTACGAGACATGAAGCCTCCAGCTGCAAACCTATCGACCTTTAGCAGCCTCCTGCGCATGCGCGATCTATTGGCAAGCAGCCACCAGAGGAACCATAGCAAGTGCTCCGAATCCGTGTGTGTTGGTCTGTCACCTCTATCTGTCTCAGTCTGCCTTCCAAGGTTATGAAATTAAATTATCAAATATCATGATGTGACCCATGTATACCACTACCGACCACGGACCATCAATCTTGCACCTAGCTGTGTTTCAGCAGTCACCCTTCCACATGCACCCCGCCCGGGGAGTGCCTGTCACCATGAGAGACCGCCCGATTGCCACACCACTACGACAAACAGCCTGGCAACAGGCCCTGGCTCAACACCCTGACCAGCAGTGGGCCCAAATTATCCTCCGCGGCATTCGAGATGGCTTCAGGATAGGCCTTCAAGCTAATCCTAGCTGTCAATCGACAGCACAAAACTCGCCCTCAGCCCTCGCACAGGCCCAGGTGGTGGATGAGTACATTGCGAACCAGCTGGAGCAGGGGTATCTTGTTGGCCCATACACCCCAGACAAGTGCCCAGGGTCATCACCAGCAGCCTGGCAGTAATCCCGAAGAAGACACCAGGCAAGTGGGGGGTGATCGTGGACCTATCACGACCACAAGGGATGGGCAAATGTACACGACGCAATCCAGCGGCAATTCACGCATCTGGCCTACTCCTCGGTTGAGGATGCAGCTCTTATCATGTACGAGCTAGGACCCAATACTCTCTTCACAAAGATCCACATTAGAGAGGCATACCACCTCATCCCAGTACACCCTAGTGACCGCCCATTCTTGGGAATCCGGTGGAATGAGTAGATCTATGTCAATTGCCAACTCCTTTTCGGGTTAGCCTCGGCACCCGCCATATTTATCGCCTTGAGCAAGGCTCTGGAATGGATCCTGAGGTAGCGAGGGTTCCAGGCCATCCTCCATTATATTGATGAATTTCTCATCATCACACCCATTCACCACAGAAAAGGTAACTCTCTTCATTGCCTTTCTGGGATCCCAAGGGCCTGCAGTATCCACCATACCTAGCTGCCCTCCGTTATATCCGGCTCCTAGCAGATTCCTCGGCACGTGACCCGTCGTTTCACATCCCCTACATCAAACTACTCCTGCGGGGTATTGCACGTTCCAATGCCACCCGAAATCAATCCGGTGTACGCCTCTCCATCACCATCTCCATCATGGCTCACATGAAGACCAAGCTGTCAAATGACTCTCACTCCTTTGACCATCAAATGCTTTGGGCAGCATGTTGTGTGGGCTTTTTTGGCTTCCTTCGCTACAGTAAATTCCTGGCCCCCGAGACAGCAGAGTTTGACCCAGACACACACCTCTCCATCACCAACATGTCCTACGTGACAGAGGAGAACCCACAATTCGAGCTCCGCATAAAGGCTTCTAAGACTGACCAGCTCCACAAGGGTACCATCGTGGCTCCACCTCGACCACCATCTGCCCGGTTGCTGCCCTATTGGACTATCTCAATGTGCATGGCAATGCCACAGGACCATTGTTCAGACTGCAGTCTGGCGCACTGCTCACCTGGTTAGTGTTTGTCACACATATCCAAACAGTGCTCACGCGGGCTGGATTGCCAGGCAAGGAGTTCAATGGACACAGTTTCCACATAGGGGCAGCTACCATGGCAAGTCAAGCAGGCGTGGCAGAAACCACCATGTGCCACACTCATCCCGCACACCAGCACCTCACACCAGGCATATGCATGTATGTATGCTCTGTTATATTATCATATCATATTTATATTTACTTTATATCGTCATCCCTTTGGATTTTCGTATAATAATATATCCCTGTGTTCTTCTGTGAGCCTGGGGGGATCCTTATCAGGGCCTGGGCCATGCCCCCCAGGCAAGACCTGACTCAGAGGAGGCAATCATAAGGTAACCGCAACTAATTCCTGATGCAGGGTCGAAGATCACCGGGGGGCGGGGCCCGGCGCCTGTATTACCAAGGAATCTATGTGCTCCAGCCAGTGCTGGTCTGCGGATATATTGTGGCAGGAAAAAATGTAGTGTAGGTATATACCACTATCAAGTGTTGCATACGTAGCATAGATCGTCAGAGGGGATGGGATATAACCCTATACTATTGCACCACACTAGGCGGGAAATAGAGACATTAATTGTACATTTTTGCTCACCATCAAAACACTCCACTCCTGCATCATGACTGTGGCTGTCTCCAGATAGTGAGTAGCTACAGTCCTGTACAGAGGTTTCCCCTCCTTCACATTGCATTCTGTAGGATACTCCACTTCCCTCCCCGTAGTGGGCTGTGAAGCGTAGGGACTTAGCATGGGAGTATCCAAGGTATCTACATACTACATTGGCATCATTAGAGTCCCAGGTTTCATCGGACACTGTTCCCCAGTTGCCATCTCGATACACCTCCACTCGACCAGAAGAGCTGTTTGGTCCATTGGATAGTCGTGCAACTATGGCTGTAACAAAGTGCAATAGTATTAAATAATTATAGCCACTGTGTAATTCCATATTATATTTATGGTAACCTGAGAGAATTTCAAACTAGAGCATACAGTGCTTCCACATCCAACATTTTATCACTGGAGATCATCCATTGTAATACTATGGCATTATAAATTGTTGTTTCATAGGACCTAGTAGACATGTACATTGTCAACCTCTACACATCATTTAATGCAAATAACTAGAACAGTTGTAATCTTATATTTGAACTAATTATAATATGAGACTAACTTGGTTTAAATGCATGACGGCTGGTGTAACTATATTACATTATTTATCATTGTCCATTTTATCTGTTGCAGTAGCTGTAAATTCCTGACTGTCATTGCCAAGTTATTGTCATTGTTATAGTGGAAAAATTTGGCGCCCGGGTTTGGCCATGGTTTAAATATTGCTGATTCTTCTCTTGGTCCACATTTAGAAGATTGCTTTTTATTAATTATTATATAATTTACTCTCGATGTTTGATAGCTGTATTGTATGTAGGGGAAGAGTTGCCATGTGAGAGTTAACCCTAACCCTAATCCAGCAACACGAAGGACCCATATGCCGTGTGAGAGTGACGCAGGAGAGAGTACCGTTCTTGGTCGTCCTAAGGAAACTATAAGCTATTTGAGCGATATTCTTACAGAGACAGAAGACAATAGACTGCATGCTAATGACACAAAGATGTTTCTCAAATGTTCTACCTCGAAAAAATACCTTATTATTATTGTCGGTCATGATAGGCAATGAAACATAATTTGGCAATCACAAAATTGGGCAGATTTCTTGAAAACTGAGAAATTGCCAATCCCCCACCCTAATATTTATGGCTATGCAATTCATCTACATCACACAGTATTACACTTTGTATAATATGATGGTGTACCATATTGAGAGGCGGAGCATGTGATTCCAAGATCTTGACGGTGGCTGCAATCATTGTCCCCAAATCCACTTTGCTGACATTCAAAGATGGAGTGTTCACGATTGTTACATTGAACCTTACTCAACCATATCTTTCCCTTGCCCTCTTGAAAACCATTATAATGAGATGGCAGTATATAGTGATCTCGAACTATAGGATAGCCTAGCTCTCTACATATAACACGAGCACTTGTCAATGAATAGTACCAGCCGTCACTACACACAGTCCCCCATTCTCCATTGATAAAGACTTCAATTCTACCAGAATATGTAGTGGTAGTTTGAGTACCGTTGGTAAGGCGTATGAACCCTGAAGAGATAAAATGATACGAGTAGTTAACTACAGTTGTAGTAATAATGATTGTTAGGATTCAGTTAGTCTCTCCTATCATATAATTGTGTTACGTTTACAACTGATGGTTTGCAATCAGGTGTTCTATTTGACACCTTAATAGTACTGACTTGGAGACATAACATTGAACAAGAGCTTTTACAAATAACAACTAAGAGAAATTTATCCTGACCTTTAACACAGGTAACATTGCCAGCTGCACAGCTGTAATGACGGTTGAGGTCATGGGGACAATCCAGTAATGCACTCTCATTTCCATGGCATCGCAGGTTACTCATTGCATATTCATGAACTTGTGCAGTAGTAGATGAGGTGAATACTGCTCTCAAATATCCAAGTTGCTTGCATACTACTTGTGCATCCTTTGTATCCCACTGTGAGTCAGCACACAGTACATATGAGGCACCGTTGGTTGTCAGTTGCACACTACCCAAATATGTACCTTCACTTGTAGTACCATTCAGGACTGAAATGTTTCCTGTGTGAAGAAAACGAGGGTATAGTAGGATAGAAGGGGATGGTCCTTCGGGTATTAAAGCAGTCATGCTGATACAGTAACTGCACTGCAACCTGACATGACCACTATATATAATTGCCATCATATCTATACGGCTTCCATTGTTTGTGAAATTCTATTGGTTATAGGCTGTAGGTGTAGCTGATGCCCTAGATATTAGTCTGTCTAGATAGACTGTGCCATTTTCAACCAAAAGGGATGGAGAACAGAGAGGAATGGCCTATAGTTGAATATGTGAAAATTAGTCACAAGTAGAATACAACTTTAAACCAATGGGATTATACTTCCGTGAAACTCTGGCAATGATACCCTTCCACAATTGCAGAGAATCTGGGGTAGCTATAGTATTATATATTAGATTTAGATTATATTATTATATATATTACAACGATTTATATTAGATTTGGTTTGTAACTCATTATTTGTAATTGTGATGGACTAGTGTACTAGATACTCCATAGTTAATTCTGTTGTTGTGTATTGATGTATAATGCTACATAGGACCAATGGCATGTCTTAGCACCTTCGGGTGTGGTGCACTCAAATAATTATTGATTGATTGATTGATTGATATTTATACCTACCCCCTTTAACATTCTATATTACTGTATTACCATAGGGTAGGAAATTTGTACGTATTGCTTACAAATAAAAAAAGCGAGCGTCTTGGGATAACAGAAGCCTGAATGCTAAACACGGACAATACAAGAAGCTCACTCCTGAGCAGAAGACTGAAGTTGCCAGATACGCAATTGAATCTGGGAACAAGTGGGCTACTCCAAGAATATACACTCTAAACTAACGTAACCGTTAGTTTAGAGTGCCTTTATATGCACCAAGGCATGGTCAGTGGATCTGAACGAGAGTACGTTCCGAGCATGGAAGGCAAAATACAACAAAAAATTGCAAGAAAAGAAACCTGGAGACTCCAACAACATCAAAACAGCCACTAGATAATCGCAAGACTGGTCGTCCTCTTCTGCTTGAAGAAGAACTTGATAGCGCTGTGAAGGCCTATATCGAGGAAGTACGTAAATTGGACAGGGTTGTCAACACAGCTATAGTGTTTGGTTACGTTAGTTTAGAGTATTTGGTGTTGGGAGCAGCTGAAGCCATCATTGAAGACAAGGACAAAACATTAATTGGTGTCTTTGTAGATGTGATAGCCTCTCACACAGCTATCACAAGAAATGTTGCTCTTCCATCCATCGCAAATTCTGTACTGAAATCTAACATGTTCGTTTGGTTCAGATCCCGTGTTAACATGGTGACGCGAAAAAAATGTGACAATGTGAAAATTGCATTTTGGGCAAAATCGTGAAAATGCATAATTAGTCTGGTTCAACCATACATGTATGCATATATTATAATATATAATATATAGAACGTCTCTGTTTGTCCTAATATATACATTAACAACAATATCAAACCTTACCCATTTCTGAATCCTATGGATGAGCAAACACTGTTTCAGAATCTACAGTTATTCACTCTCATTTATACTGCATCCAGTTCAGTAAATCAAGACTAAAGTGCCTATCTTCATAAGCAATTACATTAACATTTAATCGCATTAACATTAATTCAAATGATTATTTTTGCTTCAAATAATTCGAGTTGAACATGCATTTTGAGCTAAAACTGTTTGATTTAGTATACATTTAGTCTTTTTCTTTTTTTCTGTTTTTTATCTCAATAATTACTATTAATTAATACATATATCATTTCATTATATCATATTAATAATTATATATCATATTAATTCTTTTCTTAGATTATTATTGTTATAGTTATAGTACAATATGTGGGCTATGACTATATATATCTCTCGCTACTATGGCTCCATTAATACCGACCTTGTATATAGTAGAGCCCCAAGTATTTACCATGAGTTCAGCTCCTTCATTTTGTTTGTGCATGGGAAATTACTTAGAAAGTGCTTGTCCAGACATCACTTCGTGCTCTAAATGCCTTCAGGAATGCTATGAGAAGATGGAGCCCCTCCAAGAAGAAGCAGTTGAGTCTTCGTGATATTGGAAACTGTTTTACAACTTTTGTCAGCAATGCGTTGAGAAGAACGTCTAGCCAGTCTGATCTCCAAGACACTGGAAACAGTTCAAGTCGCTTCCAGTTCTTGTGAAAGAAAGACACTGAGGACCTTCAAAAGGACTTTGTTCCAGCCAACACGGAAAGATCGACAAAAGGAGCCATGAAAGTGTTCTCTGACTGAAAGGAAGCATATGTTGGCAATGACTGTCCCCTTGATGACTTACTAGAGCGAGCTGATGCTACAGAATTAGTAAAGGGGTTATCTTTGTTCACCGCTGAAGCTAGAAATGGCAAGGAGAATCATTATACTTCAGCAATGATTTCTCAACTAGTACGTAGTTAACTTTTATAGCTATTGAGTTAGCTATAGATGATATTAAAGATTTGAAATTGAAAAATCATAATGACTATTGTGCATAATATGACCCTTGACCTGTACGTGCTAATATTGGCAATATCGGCACAGATCATATCACATACTAGCCAGGGCTTTTATTGATTCAGATATGAAATTGTGAGAAAGTGAGAGTTTCCTCAGTATAGGGAGGTATGTTTTCCCATACATGAACAATAGTGCCTCATAGTACACCCTAGAATTATTGCAGTGTACATTCTGGTTGATCTCATTGACATTTAAATTAGACATAAATTAATAATATTATCGCCTGATGAGGTCAAACATCAAAGGCACCACCTGGACGGTAAATTTGATACTTTCTGGGTGCACATGTGCGTGAAGGACAGTATCACGTAAGCGCCCAGTTTTACCTTAAAAGGGCAATAATTACGAGATGTTATACAAACTATGACAATTGTGTGCATTCCGAGAAATGAATATCATTATAACAATAACACAACACAACACAGTACGCAGAGAGCAACAGCAGCTGAGAGGAAACTTGGAATAAAAGTCAGAAATCCAGTAGTTCATTAATGCCAATGTAGTCTTCTGCCATGTACTCCAATATTTAGAATCGGCTATGTATCTGCAACTGAGTTCATCAAAGTCGCAGTGATCAAAATCAAAATTGGAAACAGCCACTTTTGCTAGCTTGCTTTCTACATTTTTTGGTGTTTTTTCCCATACATAGCTGATTCTGAATATTGTAGGCACACAGGACTGGACTGGAGAGCAGAAAATATCTTCAAAAAGAAGCAGCGATTCTCTCCGTTAATTTTTGAGTGTTTATTTGGCGATAAATAGGTTACTACACGCATGCTTCGGGAGGTATCATATTTGCTCTCGCCCTCAGATCTCGCACATAAATACGATGCCTCCCTCATAGACGGGTAGTAACCTATATTTAATATGAGTAGGGTGACCAATAGAGCCCTCTCAAAGTAACTAACTCATAGGGTTGGAATGTGATTTGGATTCTACCAATATTACTTGTCCACTGAATTTAGTGGTACCTACTAACTGAAACTTATAAATTCTTATATAATATTGATTCTTTCTTACAGATACACTTACATGTTCAATGGTGATATTTTTATAATATATCTACCAGTACTTACAGTGACTGTGTGTGATTAGGACCAATGTGTACAAAGTAGGTTTACGTTACAGTATAGTGTAGCAATTCTAGTGTTGAGGGTTATTAGTATATTCCAAATCAACTGGAAACTTGCCTGTAATACAAGACACTCCGGCATCGTGAAAGTGGTCACAACTATCCACATCAGTACTGTGAGTGCAGTCAGTCAGTTTACTCTCTCCCCCATCACAGGTGACATTTCTCAACCAGATTCTACCTCTTCCAGGACCATAGTAAGCTCTAGTGTCTGCTGATCTGCTGTACTCATAGCCCAGCTGATGACAAACTACATCAGCTTCGTTCTCAGTCCAGGTATCTCCACACACTGTTCCCCATTCACCTCCAACCTGGATCTCAACCCGTCCTGAGTAGAAGTTTACTGACTCCTCTCCATCAACAAGTCTGATCAACCCTGTAATTATGTATAATATGGACAATAAGAAATACAGTATCATAATGCAGTATTGGTATCAGTACACTATTATTCTGCTACCTTCTCCATCAGCTTCAAATACAGGAACTGCGAGCAAAAAGAAAACTACAAGTGTAGTCTTCATGGCTTTGACTTTCCAAATGGAAAAATGGACTATTTGACTACTTTAAATCAGTTGCTCACCTAGATATGACCTTTCATAATCACATTAACACTTATATAGTATCCATGTATAATTATATAGTATTAATATGGGTATATACTAAATGTATACAGTATGAACCTGAAATTATTGAATTATAGTACTGCAACCAATAGTTACATTCAGGGACACTTTTGACTTACTATCTACGTCCATGTACTGTGGCTCAAATAGTGCAACAAAGCTCAATGACATGCAGGTTCCAGTATTATTGATTGTGCGTGATAAATGGTGAAAGTAGTCCAGAACCTTGTTAAATACTAAACGTACCGAATAGGTGTAAATAAATGCATCTCAGTTTAGTATTGCAATTTAGACTACAAAGGTAGGATAGTATGCATGATGAACATAAGCAGCCTGTTTATGAAGTCACATTGCAAATGGCTGTCAAGCGCACGGACTAATCGAAAAGCCAATCTCTGAGAGATTAACTCGACTTTATGCTCCTTGGGTTATGGTGTATGCTGCTGTAGAATAGTGTTCAGTGAAGTTCCTCTGAGAATAAGCACTTCTGAGAAGGCACCATCTGTTGAAGAAAGAGCATTTTCGTCTATTTTGGATGAAATTCAACTGAAAATTGCAACTTCAGCCAGATATTAGACACCACACACACATTCACACACGATTATGTACCTAGAGGTTCCATGTCGAGAGTCTGACACTTGGAATTGTATGTGTTGTACGATATGTGAACATGTGTCAAGATCAGATGCACCCATCTTTAAGTAAATTAAGGTGCAAAGATAAATTAAATTGAAATTGTTCGAGCATGTGAACATAATTATTCTACATGATGCAAACGTTGTCAATGTTGTCAATGTATTGTATGCATATTGTGCTTTTCCTGAGTTATATTTTATACCATACAGCACACTTATAGTGCAATGTCTGTACGTGTTTGTATCGTGGATGGTGAATTTGAAAGTGGAAAAAGGAAAAGGTAGATTCAGTGTACCCTTTCCGAATTAATGAAAACATTGAAACAGTCTATATGCGTCACTGAAAGTGATAGGTCAATCGAATTCATAATGCAGTAACTGTGTTATTCAGTAAAGTACCTGTAACTAATAACTGCTCAGTCATAATCTATCTCTATTCCATATTACACTATACATACACACAAAAAAGAATATTTAATATAAAAGAATAGAAAAATATAGTAGATTATAAGAATATAGACTTATTATAAGAATAATACAAGAAGTGCTGGTGCAGTTCCCAAAGCCTTTTTTTCATGGCTCCGTTTAATGATGCCCTACCAAAATGTTGGATCTAGGGTCTGGGTACCTTGAACTATGAAAACACAGTGCTTTATAATGACTACCTGTATGCATGTGGTCCTTCTAACACAACATGTATTATAGTCACCATACAACCATGACCATGTACATACCTTTATAATATGTCACTCCAGCATAGTATTATAGAGGCGAATCATAGAAAAACATTCTTCAGTTCTGTTGTTTATCAATGGATAGTGTTATGTTTTCAAACATGTAATAAATGTGCATAATATGTCAATTTGAAAGCGAAATAAGGAAAAGGTACATTTTCCGAATGAGTAAAAACATTGAAACAGTCTATATGTGTCACTGAAAGTGTAAGTGATAGGTATCCATTACTGTATCCATGCATGTCTTATTCAATTGAACTTATGATACTGCACTATTCAGTAAAGAACTTGTAACTAATAACTGCTCAGCTATATAATCTCTATTCTACATTATACTATACATACACATAAAAAAGAATATTAAATATAAAAAGAAATAGAGGAATATAATAGATTATAAGAATATAGAATTATTATGAGAATAATACAAGAAGTACTGATGCAGTTCCCAGAGCCTTTTTCATGGCTCCGTTTTAATGATGCCCTACCAAAATGTTAGATAGGATCTGTGTACCTTGAACTATGAAAACACAGTGCTTTATAATAACTACCAGTATGCACATGATCCATCAAGCACAAAATGTATTATGGTCACCATACAAACATAACCATGTACATACCTTTATAACATGTCACTCCAGCATAATAAATAATAAAAGAGGCAAATCATTAGAGTAGATTACAGTAGAGTACTTGTAACTAATAACTGCTCAGTCATAATCTAACTCTATTCTATATTACACTATGCATGCACACATTCATTATGTAATATAAAATTTTATCCACGAATTAGGCATTCTCGTTGCTCTATCACATGACTGTGGCATAGACATGAATTTCACAATGCAATTGAGTGTACTGCATATTGCGGTACAGAAGATTTCCCTTGAACATACATGTGATGGTATCATGATAATTTCTCTTGTTTTACAACATAAATGTGCATGTGTGTGCATAATTTTGTGTAACCAGACCCATTATCACCTCTAATTTTAAAATTTGGACTTTGTTCTGGTGATCATTTAAAACTCATGACCCAAAGTGAGGTCTGGCTATGTGAGACTACATACGTATGTGTGCATATGCAAGGACTGGTTTAGTGGATATACATTACACACTTTTGTCATTTTTCAAGCTTTTCACCGCCCATTTGTTATTTTTACTGTGTTATTTTTACTTAAATGCAGTCATTTAGCAGAAGGTAGAACAGCTGCGGAGTCCTGTGCTGGCTAAAGCACAGGGTCATTTTCTTCTAAAATTTTGTAGGATCAATCAGACTTGTTGAGGATATACAAGTGGACCATTGGTCTACTCTGATCCAATCTTGTGATATCAATACATGAACAAAACCCGCGCCTATTGTTACAGTTCCTGGGATACAAGTGAGTTGAACTACCTTTCAGCAGGGTACATGGGAAATGCTCGGCTCTCAGGGTCTATCTAATATGTCTATTTCCCTATAACTATTAGGTATGTACTTCATGTACGTATAATCTTGTTATTATATGTACATACGTATGTATAATATGTGTATATGTGTGCATATAACCACATCGAATACTAATATAGTTTTATGACCTTACGATAAACTATGTATAAGTTACAAGTAAATATTGTGTATGTGTCCAGTTTTATCACAACGTCATATTATGTTTTATGCATCAAAAGGTATACGATCAGATGCCGGAGCCCCGTTGGGTGATATCAATGGGGAGTTGTGCTAATGGAGGTGGATACTACCATTATTCCTACTCTGTTATGAGAGGGTGTGACCGTATTGTGCCTGTTGACATCTATGTCCCAGGATGCCCTCCCACTGCAGAGGCTCTGTTGTATGGTATACTTCAATTGCAGAAGAAGATCCGACGAAGCCATAAACCAGTTCAGATGTGGTACAGAAGGTGAACTGGATTATGGTTGCTGAATATTATCAACATACTATTATGATCATTATGCACTACAAAGTGTTATGTGAAGTACTGACATTAATAATAATTACAAGTGTTATGGAATATAAAGCCATGTAACAGTTATACTGTAATATGATAATATGTTGCAGTATGATATGATTATTTTATCTATTAGTAATTCATCTTATGGCACATTTAGTTAGCGTGTTGCACTCAGCAAATGGTATTAAACTTAGCAACGATGAACATTAGGAGTGTCATAGACATTAACATCACTCAGAGTAGCAGGATTAATAGTAGCATATTGACTTGCACCTGCTTTCTCTCTTTTTGGGTGGTGGACCAGGTATTGCTTGCTGAGCTCATATTTTGTATCCAAAGCAGCCTTTTTTTCTCTTCCTGGCTTAATATTGTAATTCGCGTAACCTGGGGCTTCTTCTACCTTTGAAACTTCCTCTTGGTAACTTTTGTCATCTATGTTAGTCATCTTTACTGGCATGTTGCTTGATGTTTCCTGTATTGCTCCTTTATACCTTCTCTTACACACAACACACCTAATATAAAGTTTAGATCATTAAATCATTTAGAATAGTATTAAAAGTTTTAATGTTGAGATGAATGAGTATCACTTACGTAATAGCCAACCCAGCCAATACCACTATCAACATGAGAACTAGTACACATACCAGTGCTATTAGAACTGAAATGAATATGAACGAAAAGGAAATCTTTTCAAAGCATTGTGTATTATAATTGCTGTTGTCACACTAACCTGATTGTTCAATATTCTGTTCATTATTTTGGTAGGTTGTAACAGTTGCTGGTTCGCTCCATTCACCCCATCCATGGGAGGTCTGAGTGCGAACTTGTACAGTATACTCAGTGTTTGAATCCAGACCTGTTATGACCACCGGATCTGCTTTCTTATAAGCAATCACAGACTTGATAGCATTACTGTTAGAAGAGACAAGAACTTCACATTTTGGTATTGTGGTTACTGTAGCACTCTTGATTTCCAGAGTCCATTGTACATTGATTGTAGAGGGTCCAATGGCCCATACAGCAAGGTTGGTGACTAAAGTACATTAGTATCAACTTGATTACTAGCATTTATTGGTATTATCTTAAACAAATTATAGCCAACCTGGTACTGCTGTTCTTGCCGTCACATACAACTGATGTACAGTTCTACTGCCATGTAGTATGTCTATTCTGAACTTGTATGCTTTGTCGGCACTTAAACCTGAGATTGTGCTGACAGCATCTTTAGTCTTGTACCAATGGAGTCCATCCACTGTCACTGCATAGCTTGTGAATTCATTTATGTGTCCTCCATATACGTGCAGTGTAATGGTACTTTGTGTGGTGTTTAATACATTCAAACCTATACAAAATGAGGATGGATAAATGTACAATTATTATGGTACATTAGACAGAAATAATGTATAATAATATTATACTAACAAAACTGATCTCTGTTGGTACACTGTACACCAACGTCTCTTCCATGTCCACACAGTACACCAGTATTGGTGGTTCCACAATCCAGTAGAGTAGTCTCACTCCCCTCACACTGCACACTGTCCAACAAGATGGCTCCCCTTCCAGGTAGGTAATATGCTGCTAGAGCACCATCAAAGCCAAGCTGTCTACACACAACTTGTGCATCACTAAAGGTCCAGTTGTTGTCACACACAGTACCCCACTGTCCTTCTATCATGATCTCCACACGTCCAGATGACTGTGAGAATGAATTATCATTTTGCAGTTGTATCATGCCATCTAATACACACACAGTGGAGAATAGGACATGTGTGAACTCAAAAAGGGTGAAGAGACTATATATCTGAACAGAACATACAAAGTACTGGATTCAGAATGTGTGCTATCACATGCAATGCTATAATTATGTCACAGAACCTTTAATTATTGAACCATTGTCAGGTACTGTATATTATATACAACCAAATATATAGCATTGTTCAGCAATTTATTATATATATATTCATGTGTACATGTGTGCATCTCATATATCTCACTACATATGATGACATTGCAGTGCATGAAATTTGGAATCAAACAAAGAATATTCAATTTTGAGGAAGTGCTGGTGCAGTTCCCAGAGCATTATTTCATGGCTCTATGTTAATGATGCCCTACCAAAATGTTAGATATGGTCTGGGTACCTTGAACTATGAAAACACCTTGTTTTATAATGACTACTGGTATGCATGTGGTCCATCGAGCACAACATGTATCATAGTCCCCATACCACCATGGGTATGTGCATACCTTTATAACATAGCACTCCAGCATCTTCTCTATGGTTACAATTGTACTGTCCAAAGCCATTGTGTGAACAACTTTGAAGAGCACCTTCATTTCCTAGACAGCTAACATTGGTCACTGAAATATAATTACCCTTTCCTTCTCCATACACCGATCCCCTTTGTATCGATAGCACATCATATCCAAGCTGCCTGCAGGTCACATTGCCACTCTTAAGATCCCATCCATTATCACACACTGTACTCCAACCATGTCCATTGAGTACTTCTACTCTTCCCGAGTATACATTGGATGTTTGTTTGCCATCAACCAATCGAGCTACGTGTGCATCATTAATTATAATGTAATTAATATTAAAAATTAATATTTTATAAGTGTGATGTTACAGTAGTTTATCCCACTGTAACAGCTATATATCAAGTACATCCATAATATTATTATGACAAATCCACTTTTCATTAATTCCAGTAAATGAGCATCACTTACCTTGACTGTAGCAAGTAATTCCCACGTCTCTAGAATGGGAACAGTAATGAGATCTGTTGTGTGCACACTGTACCAAGCTAGTTTCTCTTCCGGTACAGTTTACACCACTCATCCAGATAGTCTCTTGTCCTTGTCCATTCTTACCACAGCAGTTGCTCTCAATGGCTGTCCAATAACCAAGCTGTTTACAGGCCACTACAGCATCCATGATATCCCATCCATCGTCACATATTGTCCCCCACAGTCCATTGATGTAGATTTCAACACGTCCAGATATGACACCAGGTGTACTAGATACACTGGTGTTAGCAAGTCTGATACCTAATGATGTGTGTATAAAGTTACTGTAACCTGATTGTGATAACTTCCTTAATAGGTGCTGCAGTAACTGTTACAGTAGTATAGTCTTATACTCAATGTTATGAATGAGTATAACTGTACATGCTCCATAAAAATCTTTTGCAAAATTATACATACCTACTGTTTCTGTACCACATGTAACTCCAGCATCTAGACTACTTCTGCAGTTGTGCTTTCTATTTCTATTGTGAGAGCAGTTGAATATTGAACACTCTGTGCCTTCACAAGCTCCATTATTCATCCAGATGTTTCTTGATCCCCGTCCCTGTGCTCTGCTAGATGAATTTATAGCATAACTGTAGCCAAGCTGTCTACAGATGACTCTTGCATCATTTATGTCCCAGTTATCATCACAAACTGTATGCCATTGTCCCCTGACATAAACTTCAACACGTCCAGACACTGTCTTATCAGAGTTCAGTACACCATTGGCCAGTCTCACTTTGCTACTTGACATGTAGACAGAAGGACAGACAATAACATTATGTCCACCATCAAAACACTGTACTCCTGCATCATGACTGTGGCTATTTCCAGATGGTGAGTAGCTACAGTCCTGAACAGAGGTTTCCCCTCCTTCACAATGCATGTTGTAGGATACTCCACTTCCCTCCCCGTAGTGGGCTTTGAAGCGTAGGGACTCAGCATGGGAATATCCAAGGTATCTGCATACTACATTGGCATCATTAGAGTCCCAGGTT